>LUCM01001484.1:29808-54144 GCA_008360955.1 Fasciolopsis buskii | reverse complement strand
CAAATTGAAGGAGCTGAGATTCAAAGGCTGATGAGGCTTGAGAAAATGTGAGTTAGCAAATTGAAAACCACTCACGACACTGTTCGACAATGAACTGTCGCGAGTATCGGATGTGTTATCAAAGGGGCCATTATGGGTAGACAGAGCGGGCAAATAGATTGGCTGGGGACAGAATAGACTGGTTGAATAAAAGAGAGGGAATTCTGAATAGTAGCATACTTATCACTACCTAGTCCGCTCGATCAAATGGGCAGCGCGGTCCAGATTATCCTGCTCGACGACCGATGCAATATGTAGTTATTAGTAGATGTGTAACTCATGAGGATTGGTGGTGGACCGGTACTGCTACGGTGTCCAACCGCTAAGCAGAATGACATCGGTTTTTTAATGGTGAATGGGTGTTCTGTCATAATTATTGGAACCCAGCTAAAATTCATTTACGAGGAAAACTCTGAAAGAATGCTTGTGTTGCAGGTTGAAAATTTCTCGCATTTGTCAACATTTCTCATTTGAGTCGGAATGAAACATGTGCAACCTTGTTGGTGGGTCTCCATTGGAGATGCGATACACAGCACGAATTTCATGTCCTTAACGGTGAATATGTTCCCGAAAGTCAGCGGATGCATGGCTTCTCGGCAGTTACTAATTTTCCAGTAAGAAGCTTTATTATATGTGTACGAGTGATTGGTAACTGATATTGACTAAACAGTGTTGGATTCAATGTTTTCTCCTGTAAGACTGATAGAAAACATTCGAAGTCCTAAAGTCAATTTTATTTCTTTGCACCCCAAAAACTCAGACCTGAAGCCTATTGAGAATTCATTTGCTGCTTCGAACAAAGAAGTCAACTGGCTATCCCTGTATTCGTCACTGAAGTCCAAAGTCCAATATGGGATACAGCACATAATCGAAAGCGATTTCATAAAAACACTGGTGAACTCCATGCCGGAAGCTTGGAAAAAGTACTCCATCACAAAGAAAGAATTATCGACTTCTAGTGCCTTTTACACGTAAATGGTAGGTGTGAAATAGTTGTAAAACCGTGATCTCTGGAAGAATTTCTTCATCGTTGTTAGCTGAGTGTTCTCTGACCGCTAGCTGATGATTCGGGAAAATATAAATGCAAGCGCCTAGGCGTATATGACGACAAGTGCCAATCTAGAATTTGTAGTCTGGGTTTCGACATGTATTTACACATGGATTATACAGGTCACTAAGAAAAGAACCAACAGATCGAGAGTCAAGACCAGCGTTAGTCTTTTCACAATCCAATTTTCTTTTGAGCTACGCAATATTATCACTGCCGATGGTCATGCTTCACCATAGTTATTAGTCGGCAAATTCATCAGCATCGAGATTCCGTAAAGCAATCCTATCAAATGAGTTCGCATGCAAGTAAAGACAGTTTACTTGGTTTCCGTGCGATATTTCGGTACTCTGTAGTGCGCGTAGCGTGGTGGCCGTGTGTGACTAAAAGAATATTTGCACGTAAACAATCTGGCGTAGCTGATCAATCAAAAGCAAACATAAATCATCGGAGACAAAAGATTTGGGGCGTTGGAGGTACAACGTTGGTTGCCGAAACTAGTTGAAGGCGTGAACGAAAATGACCGCTTGGACGTTATCAATGACGACTTTCAGAACGGACATACAATCTAGCGGTGCTCATAAAGGACATCGAAAACCATGGAAAAAAGTGGGCTGGAAAAACCGGGTCGCGTTAGTGATGAGACGGTACTCGCATCGTATTGCTCCTGCGAATAACTTGTTTTGGGTGCTTAAAGTGATGATGTTTATTCATCATGAAAACAACCGGAATAAGCCAAACAGGTGAGTAACATGAATTCTACAACCGAAATCATATTGCGAAAGAATCCTAAAGCAAGCGACTAGGCAGTAGTAGGGAAAGATCCAATAAAACATCTCAACATAAGTCATATTCGCACACACCTAGTGAGTGTACGTTTCATCCCTGAACTATATAAGTGTCTGAAGTAAATAGGGTGCTGAATAGAACCATGTTCTGAGAAAGGAGAGACTCCACAAGATATACACAGATAAGCAAAGGAGTTAATGAAAATTATGGATAAAAGGATGCATGTCGAGATGTAAATAGGCCATGTTGAACCATTGGAATGTGGTACTAAACTTCGAAATACGTACGAGTTCCGTCGAGAAAGAAACAAATCAATAGAGCAAACGTCAAAGAGAGAATACTGATTCAACAAATCATCGTTCCAAAATTTAGTTACGCAACCGAAGGCAAATACAATCAGCAGCTGGCAATTTCAATAAAAATGTAATTCAGTGAAGAAGTGTCTGTTAGCACTTTCGATAGCAAAACCGATACAAGGACACAGTTGCAATTCTGAGCTATAAAGTGGCTCCCGTCGAATATTGTTAACACTGGGTCAAACGTTTATGACTAACAAGCGTCATCCAAAATGAAGTGAACTGGCAAGGAGGAAAATAGATGTTAGTCTGATTACGATTAAAAACTAATTAGAAAGAAAAAAATGAACAGTAAACTTGTTCGACCAACTAGTCCAAGAAGAAGAGACAACAGACTACTCGTATCAAATGTCAATATGAAAAAAACGTGGTGAATCACTACTGCCTACCTGGTCTGGTGGATTCGCTTTGCCTCGTAACTGTCAACTGGCAAATATACGATCTACGTTGAAGACATTCAGTAGGAATCCAGGATGTGCCATTATCTTCCACAGTAAAACAAGATAATTGCGAATGTGTGGCATGCAACTGCTCTATCGAGAAGCCCAAATAGTCCACGGGCGACGAATCGCTCCAAGTGAAGTGCACCGAATGGTTAGGTCCAATGACTACGCGAAAAAGGTTGGATCCAAAAGTGAATACAGATCCAAGGGATAGTCAAACAGAGCCCGCGACGATGTTTTGTAACAAGAAAAGTTAATCGGCAAGATACCGAAACGACAACCATATGAAAAACAAGACTTTTATGAATCAAACGGGAGAAATATCCAAAATTTGAAAGAAAATAGTTCACAAGTGTAAAGGGATACGACTGCGATAACGGTGCCACACTGCAGGCGACTGTCTGCCGATAGTGACCCAAAATTACCGTAATCAATCTAGTTTAGTTTTCTCAAACAAAGCGCTCCGACAGACTAGTGGTCAAAATTAGTCCAAGTGAAACCGACGGAATCACCTAAGCAGTGTTTAAATTCTTAAATAATGATCAATCTATGATGCCTGTATGATATGCTTCTGGCATCAGAAACAACAATGTATTACCGCCGTTTACCATGAGGCTATTGAGGCCTGAAATGGTTCCATACCAATCAACCCAACTTTCAGGGTAATACACGCCAGCTATGCTATGTGCTATGGGGTCAAGATATGAGGCATATCCCCTGAAAAGCACTTGTGCTTCAAATATGTAATGAAAAAATAAACACTGTCCAACTAAATGTACAATTCATTTTGTCAAAACCAATTCCATATTATTCAGTGCGAAGCTGATTCCTGAAGAGTACTAATCCCGAATTAAGTTGTTTCTTGGATTTCTTGTGGAGGTAAGCAGTGTTGTTATTTTTCAGACACCTGATGTGATAGCTCTCGCAATTCGCTATTTCACAGTCCGTTGCAATGAGGAATCAAAATAAAAAAACGCCAACTGCTAATACCTAATTACAGTGTGAATCCAATGCATTTGAAAACCCATGTTCTAAAGATATTCGAATCTTTTAAAGCAACAACAGATATCACTCAATCTGACTCAAGGACTACTGTACTGATAGGCAGAAATTGATTGAAAGTCGCATAACACCGCCATACCGCAGTACAACTGTGGAAAAACGGATAATGAATGTCGAAGAAACCATTGGCAAGCAGTTTGCTGTTAATTTACCTATGAAACAGATTTTACATTATTTCGTGTGGAAAACAGCTTGTTGGAAGCGGTACCACGGGGCCAAGGCATCATGAATTATTGTCCGAGTGTGTAACGGATACTATCAAAACCTGATGCATGGCCTAAAGCTGTGTCCCGATATTTCTCAACTCACAATGGCATCGAAAGTCTAAACTCTACATAATCACTTACAATTAAAAACGCATTGATTTGGACGCTGATATAACAGAGGACCCGAAGAAGAATTAGATTGAATCAAAGGCGAAAACATTGCCCCGACGCACAGTGACCTCCTGAAAAGGAGATGAGTCCCACGTCAACGCACAAATGAGGTTACAGGACAAACGTCCATAACGTATTGTGGATATGGGATTGATGACGCTTCGTTTGAGAATGCAAATGAAGCAGAGTATTACGTGGGTTACCAGGAATACCGACTGCAAACATAACATTATATACTGCAAAGTCAAAGAAACGTCGTCGTTACATACTCAAAAAATCCGATGCCATAAAGTACGTCGTAAATCTCATAAATCCAAAAAAATAGTCGATTACCTATCACTCGTAAACCGATCCAAGTTGAAGTTGAACGCAACTGAACAGACAATTGATTTTGCTGTTCCACTGAATGTACCGAAGTTAAATGACCAGCATAGGTGAGCCCAGGACTAGTTTGAATTTGCCGGCCGGCATCCTGGCACACTTGTTCCGCTTCCATCCAAGTATATTTAGTCCCAATCGGCGCAGGAAGATAACATTGGCCATTTACAGGTTTCCATCCAGTCGGACAAGTAGTCATAGAAGGAACGGTAGGTTGAGGATGGTCCATCTGTTTCTCTGATAGGAGGAAATAAAAACGTAACAGGTAATCCATGTGGCCAGTTAGGAGTAAGAAACGAACCTTAAAAAAAAAACAGTTGGTTAGACAAGATGAACCTACTCGGGTCGTAACTGCACAAGGTCGGCAGTCCTTTTGTTTCACAGGGCACGAAGTGGAGACGGCTATCAGACGATGTGGCAACTAGACAGCTGAGGGATACACCTCGCGTGGTACTGTTCATAACCTCATAAAGGGACTCGTACGCCACGAGATTAGAAGCACCAGCCACAGATTCATCCTCTGACAGCAAAGTGTGCTGAATAATGAACGAAAAGGATAATCAGAACCGAAACAAATGATTTTAGGAAACAAGAAAAACTGACGCCAATGAGTGCTTCAAACAATTTCCTGTGATCAAATGCTATTTTAGGTCACTGTTCAATGCAAGCACCCGCATGTAAGACAAAACAAAACCAAGTTACCAGAAAAACTACCACCACAAAAAAACCGACCGGATACGGCATGCAGCAAAAACTGTTGCACGCAACAAAACATCTAAACAGGGTACCTCGAATGTGTGAAACAGTGTCTTCCACGGGGTCCCGTGGACAGTTCGACAATCAATCGAACGGACGCGTAAACCCAAAACAGGAGAGCTTCCTTCAATTTTGGCTTATGTGGCCCTTACGTAAGAATCGTCATAATTCATCTTATTATTAAGGCCTAGCAAGTGAGCGTACGGACCCACTGCTATGTTATTATGGACAAAAATTTTAAAGAAATTAGACAACATTATTGATTAAATAATATGGTAGACGAATACACACTTTTGAGAATTTAGGAGCCTCACTCCTTGCATCAAATCGCACATTCATAGTCGGTCAATCATGCAACATGATACTACAAAGTTTGGCATAACTGTACATTTAAAACTTCGGCCAATGTAAAGCGTTATTGCATGAAAAAGTCCCCTGGGCCACCTCATTCGGTGTATGGATGAATGTAGATGTTAAGCAAATACACATCAACATAAACACAAGAGCAACAGCGAGTGCAGTACTTCCCATATGGATTAGTAAGGAATTAAAATTTCCAGTCGATCAATAATGGCAAAACTAGTGCGTTAAAAGAAAAGATAGGCATGATTGATCGTGGATAGTGTGTGACGTGGCCGGGGACTCGTACTGTGGTAATTGTAGTATTCTAGTGCTCACTTAGGCTATTACCACCTCGTATTCAATTGCATACATTTCTAACCCCCTTTGCTATTACTTTGCTTCCGCCATTTGCCTCGTTTCGTTTCTACCCACGTGAACTGCGCAATCATGCAGCATACATAAGCCTTTTCACATTTAATTCAAAAAGCCAGCAATAGCAACTTCGGAGCTGAAGTAGAGAGTTACCTAATGCTTAAAAATGTCACAGTTCCTTGTTACTTCGAAGCACTTTACTCTAACAGAGAGCAGCAAAACATCCGCAGGAAAGTCATATATTAGGACGGACAACCGTCGACTAGAGGCACCGAAAAGCTCACCCATGTGATGAATATCAGTGTTTATCTTTCTTATCTCACCCATCCTTTCACCCTTTAGTTCCGATCCTGGTAACAATTATATTGTAATCAGGATATGTATATATATATATGATTTAAGGTCGTGGATTTTGGAAATGAAGACCGCGGGACGAATACTCCACTGCCGATCAAATTCCCCATTTGGCAGCCCTCTGTTGACCGGGACCTTCCTCCTGAAAATTACGTACAGTTATTTTATTACTAAATAGCATAAAAAGATTACATATGTATATGACAACAATCCAAGACTGGCATAATGAAGTTTGTCATCCAAAATTGCTTGTATTTTTGGCGATAATCAAAACCGTCATTTCGGACTGCGCAATCAAAGTTTGCAGAGTAAGATCGCTACCGATGATTAAAGAGACATTTTTATTTGATAGGTATGTGATTGGTGTCGACTTCAGGTTGATTGAGACATGTGTATCGAGGCAATACAATGCTTTCTTCTTGATATTCCATGCACAGACCGCTGGATAGGCCTAATTCAAACTAGACAATTCACATGATGCACCTAATACAGCCTTGAAGTACACAACACGTGAATACAACACGGGTTTATGAAATTCCAGAGGTCAGTAATCTACAGTTATTACAGCCAACAATCTCGTATGGTTGTGTTTCGATTTCCGTTAATAAGTCTTAACACTGCTTCTTCAGGAGCAAAATAAACGAAGAAAATAGAATGTAAACCATAGAACAATTTGGAAGGCGAAGTAGGGTTTCGAATTTAAAATGTCAATGAATGTGGCATTCAGGTAAGTTGCCCAATGTCTACTGAGAACCCATATGGGATTCTCAACTAGCCACGATTCCTCGGCTAGAGTTTTCATACATTTCACAACGTCGTGCAGTGACAATAAAAACCGACTGCCTTTGCAATAATCTCAGCCCCGATGGTTATGGGCTACGTGAGAAAACCGGTCTGACTAAATTCTACACCGCCTTGAGAAATATCATCCCGATGCCAAGATCAAATATTACGTAGATTTTCTTTATATGCAACATTATTCGGAAAACGATAATATAGCGCGATATATCAACACAAACAACCTAGCTTCGGATCTCGCGCTCCCGTCTAGTACGCTAAGCAACAGTCGAGCTAATAATGAAATCAGGAGTTGAGGCAGATCACCGAAAACACAAACAATTAATTCCAGAAGAAATAAGTGGGAAAAGCTGGATCAACCAGCCAATTCTTCATGGATCGAATATGATGGTGACTGGTAAAAGTTGAATCCCGTTTAGAGGAACGATCGATCGATACATGGGGGATAGTTTTTCACTTGCTCGAAAACGTCCACCATTACCTCAGTATTCACTTACAAAAAATACACCAGAAAACCCGGGGGTGATTGTTATATTTTACCACGAACTTTACTAATCTCGTAGCGCAAACGAAGGGAGAAATGGTGCATTTTATGGTGGAAATGTGGAAATTCGTGTACCCACAACCTTAGCTCTAGGACCACTTCTCAAACTCTAGCGCCCCCGAATGTGGTGACCTTACCGGATTTGGCAGCTCGCTAAGGTGTTGATTTGCACTCCGCACCCCATGTGCTACGTTTCCGAGACGTCCGGTCTGGGAAGCCGTCAGTTATCGTGAACATTGTTTCAGAAGACCTGAAACTGTCGTGCTTGTGTTGAGCTCCGTGATGTCTTGGTTTTCCGCTTGTCTGCTGTGGTCTTCACTATTTCTCGTTTTTTTTCTGTTTGAGCAGATGATGCTGTGAGATAAGAGCTAAAATCGGAGCACGTTGGTGCACGGTTAACGGTTGGACAAACTGAACAGAACGCAATGTATAGTGTTGACATCCTGAATCGTGTTGTCCCAATGTGTCAATCTGATGCCGCGATAGAAACCCATTCATCGCATCTAACATCCCCATAACAGAAAAAAGTTCACTTTTCCGAAAAATATTGTCCTCCTGCATTATTTCACTTTAAGGAGGTAAAAAAAGGTGGACCAGAAATCGATATATACAGAATACTGTTGCCTAACAAAACCTCAGAATTACATGAGTTTTGACTGAGCAAAATGATGTAGTGCGCACATTCCAAGTCGGACAGTTAATCATCTGATAGTATCGAGGCAAGCACTGTCTTTAGTCCGGATATTGGCGAATTCCACGATACTCAAATGGAAAAACAAAAGAGACGTGACGTGCGGCAAACCCGATAAACACAATAAAGTTGTGATAAAATTAAGAGGGAAGGAGTTAGTCATTAAGATAATGTGACGACAACTTACAGTGCCATTGTTCGAACGCAGTTTCAACCCGATCCAAGCGCTTGTTGAACCCATCCCGAAAACATTTAGCAGGAGACGTAGGAAAGCAGCATCGACAGCTGTGTGAGGAGTTGCCGCTACAGGACAACTGGAAGTGCCCCATGCATTCGGTCGCGACGAGCAATCGAAGCCAACTGCATGCATAGCCAACAGACAACCACCACTGGCGTCATCGTGCAGATATACATTACTTCTGATTCGTGTCTCTGACTGTCTCGATAGAACATAGCACCGACCCTGAAACTCGTACGAACCTGGATAACAAACACCTTGTTTGAATAGCTGTCTTATTTTGTCCGTTTCGGATGCCTGAGGAGGGGAGACTAAGACAGGGAAACTTACATAAGAACCAACCACATGGAATATTTGATTATATATTGAGGAAAAATGATCAAATAATTTTAGACGGCACACACATTTACGTCCGCCCTCGTACTTTGACTTCGATACGCCGAAGCAATGCACAACAACACCAAGATTGGTGGTGGTCAAGCAGCTTTCCAACCTAAAGGCCGCAAGTTCGAAGCCTATCAGAACCGATCTAATTACCCTCTTGGTAGCCTTCATATGGCAGCAATTCGAATGGATTAAATGACACTTAATTAACGAAGGAAATGAAAGATAGAAGCTCAATGAGGTGAAACGGTCCGGCAGTTAGGAGATCATCCGAAGATACGTTAGCAGAAGGGTCAGTCAACACACGGGTAAGTTCTTTGTTATTACTAAACACATATCCCTAGGCCAAACCCCAATCGTCGGATTCCACATTCATTACAGACTCTCTGACCAATTGGTTACTGACACGTTGTTTTTAGACTAATAAAAATGCGTCTTGCCGCTACGCTACACAACAGGTAAAGGCGAATTCGCTCGCATTTTTCCTTCTCCATACTATATAAGGTATTAATTCGTGGCATAAGTTGTCACCGCTTTCGCATTTGTTCCAACTACTTTTCGTTGGAACTGGACGACCGAGAAATCACTGATCGGGGAGATCCCAGAGATCTACGCACCGATATGACACAAGAAAGGTGATTTCAGGTACACTAAATAGGCAGACGTCGATGGGCATTATTACGGGAGGTAGTCCTTCCTGAAACTGGTTAACGCTAGTTGTATTGAAATCACATACGTAATTGAACTGTAGTCTGACGCAATGCATCCAGCTTTGAATAAGGTCAACATCGCTTTCGTTAACCCACGGAATCGATTTGTCGCAGCAAAAGTGAGATAGGTTAAAGTGAAAAATGGGATTCTATAAAGGTATATTCATGTAATAAAAGCCAAATAGGATGATAAGAATGTTAAAAAGTATCAAAGAATGCACGAGTGAACACCTACAACAGTAGCTTACCTGAGTGAGTTTGGCAAACAAAGCCTGCTTTGGAGGAGCACTCCCTATCCGTCCATTGCCCGGCATCTTGTATAGATGTTCTCATTATTACACAACGCTGAGGAAGTGAAGCGGAGGGTAGAAGAGTTGAAAACAAACTACTTATATACAAACCAAATCACGCAAAGTGCGAACAGTCAAAAGATCTACTGATCGACAAAACACAGGGCACAGCACCATTGCGCACTTTGGAAGCCAAAGTCTCCTAAATTTTCTTAAAACTGCATTGCCTTAGTTTTCCTATTTTCCAGATGAATCGATCAATGTATAAAAAACCGTCCCGTTTGGGAAGTGTTCACAGGACTGAAGCGGAATGAGCAACTGTTTAAGATAATGACAGTCTCACGAATGAGCTCACCTTAACAAAAAGCAGAAATTCTGGTTGAATGAGCAACATACGTGGACAGTTCGAAATTTAGGAAACCCGTTCAGTAAGCATCAGAATAAACATGGAACGGAAAGTCATTATGTGAATAGTGAGCAATCGTTTACAACAGTAAGCTCCACTGAGTACAGCTTGTATTATTTTTCGTTACTCTGTGTTTTACTTCTCCGACGTGTATTGTACCTGGTCCCCGTTATTCCGGCGCATTATAATAGCACCAATACAACCGAGATTAACCGCATCTACTACAGTGGAACAAACGGGTGAATAGTAATGGGAACCTAATCAGCGTAAGCATGCTAGTGGATCCAAGGTGATCAGTTTAAAACGTTGAAGTGAATATAATACGACCCGGGAGAAGTGTGAATAGGCAACCGAGTTTTGATTCAATTGCGTTCACAAAGAGATGAAAAGTACATGGATCCCCAGTGAATATGTATGAACCCTAATCAAGATGACAAAATGTGAATTCAATATGGGAATAAAAAGACGCAAACGATACGACGTTTCCCACTCTGCGCCGGAACTACAGCAAAGGGAAATAGATGAAACTCGGAATCAAAGATTCACTTCAATTCACCTTGCTCTGGCTAGCACCTCACAGCACCACACCTATTCAAACACGAAAAGATCCACGAGTATTGAAAGATCGAATGCAAAATTTTAAAGAAAAGTTGAGGGAGTAAACAGAAGAAGAGGAAGAAGAAGGGCTGTTAATGCAAGAACTCCGTTGCTGGCGATATGGAGACATATCAACTGATGCCTCCAACCCTCGCTTCGGAGTTCTCGTGGAGCCCAACCGGGTAGTTTAATTTCATATTTTTCTGTCATCGATTGGCCACTTCGAACCATGTTCCAACAACAACTTGCATCAAACAATAGCGTACACCAAGTTAAGGGATCTGAGGTCATGCACAAAACGTCTCAACCATTTTAATTTACTCAAATTCAGTGACTATTGTAACGCTTAAACTCAGAAGGCCTGGTAACCAACGCCTAACTTATGAGTTACTTACAAAATTCTCCAACCATACACTACCAATACATCGCTGTTCAAACACCAAAAGTCCTCGCACATCGCCTCCTCTCACCGGTCAAGTTTCAGAGCCACAGACTAATAGTGAACCCACTGCTGCTGGGAATATTCGAACTTTGATCGATAACCAGATATCACACCGATGGCACAGATACCTCAAACTAGCAAATACCAGTCGGGCTTTTTGCATGCGCGAAGGCACTTCTCTCGATATACGACCAACCACCACAGAAGATACAATTACTCAATTAAATAAATCGATCTACCTCACCCACTTATTCATCTGCAGGAACAAGGTTAGGCTTTGAGTCCATCAAATTCTGCAGCTGAAGCTTACACCTTGAAGGTGCAAAACGCATGCCAAGCATGACTACACTATCATTTAGACGATCGAGAAAACTTGCAATTTCATTCACTAGCTCAACATCGTCCACATATCTTAAGAGAGATTCTTGTCTGAGTAAATATCAATGTTATTAGGATGCATCTATTCCCATGACCACCTCAATGACAAAGTTGAAAAAAGGTGAAAGAGGGCAAACCTGAGGAACATCACTTCTCGTGGTGGACTTGGATCAAAGATCGTCGTATGCATGATCTCGGTTTCGGTTGTCCGGATAAAGGTTTGACAAGTGAAATGATTTTCCCTGGCACACCGCCTAATGAGACGATAACCACGACGTAAGTTTTAGATGGAAATGAAATAGGCAGTATCAGCTACGCAGGACGCTGATCAGAGACAGGACGCAAAGAAAAGCGAGCACGGACCGAAAAATGATCTGAATCCACGCATGTGGACCAAGATGACCGACAGTCTCCGATTGATCCACGCCACCAGTGGTTCAGGGCCATGTGATCAACCTGAATCCAGCGCTGTGGAGGAGGGCGCTAGATAAGCCCATGCCACTTCTACGGCGAAAGCTGATGTTTGCCAGAAACAGCCTGTTGTCAGAACAAACTTGGATGTCGGTAGGATTGGTCCCCGATGTGTCGTACAAACTCCACGAAGCACCAAAGCTGGGCGTTAAAATCACCAGCAGCGAACACAGCGCCCATTGAACGAACGCTTCGGAGTAATGAAGATAACTGTCAATACAGCTTCTTTCGCACCCCAGGAGAGCTGCATTCAGTAGCCGCACATACAGAAACGACAAAAAAACAACGACGCTTAAGTGGACTCCTATTGACAAGTATCCAACCGTCCAACCGAACTGCATATAGACAACTGTTGACTAGGATCCAATCTAGTGCTCAAAGCGATCCCAACGCCAGTCTGGCCGTCGGCCCTCGAAACCGGATGAGCGGACACGCGAAGAGTGAAGCGGGAGAACGAAGTTGCATCTGGGCCACGAAGAGTGATAATGAAAATGGAGACATAGCATACATCTATTTTCAAAGTTTAAAGGGTTCTGGTTAGGGCAGCCTGTTGGCCTATTTGTTTCAGCATGCGGGTAGTGAAGGCAGCGAAGTGAACGCCCAGGTTTAAATAATTCGTGTAACATATTTCTTCCACTTCCACTGAGGCTGGCATCAGATAAATTCGTTAAGCCGCAATTCTTTTTGGTAACTTGTGCGATCCTTATATCAGAAGAACGGAAGTGAGAAAGACACCCTGAAGAAAGTGCTGGAGGTATGGGGGCGACTAATACTTCCCGTCTGCTTACATCAACGGTAAACTAGTCACAATGGTTTACATATGAACGAATAAAAGGTATCTGAATTCAATGGGTTAGGTACATCACCGAAAGAAAGATCTTTACGACCCATCGGCGCAAACGACGGTGAAGGACACCTGTCTGAAATAAGGGAACATTTTGAGTGATAAAAAAACTTCCAATCGTTTGAAAACTTTCCATCTGATGTTGGTGAGCATCAAATATTAATTAGGGAGCAGATAACCTTTGAACTACATAAAGCCAGAGAACAAATGCTTAGGTGTGCCAACAACTGTGAGACTTAGCCACGGCACGAAGAACCTAAACTGAGAAATAAGTGCATTTGTAGGTATCATTACTAAAGATCTCTTCTAATCAGATAAAAGCGTTCATTCAATCAGATCACAGATTTACGAGGAAAAATCAAGACTACGTGCCCGGTGAGAAGATTCCAATGCACTAGCAATGTCGCTTCGTTTGATGAACAATTTTTTCATCTCAGGGTCGAGATCAACAATTGCAAGGCTTTGAAATCAAACGAAAATATAAACTAATATGCGGAAAAACCACTGTTGCTTACGTTATTGCCTATCTTCGGGTATCCGGGACCCCAATTAGTAAAATTCACTTCTGAACTGGTTTGCCATTTGTAGCCATGATCATCTGACCGCAAACCGATCCATGTCGGAACGGATGTTGTGCTTGCTAGCAGGACGCTAATGCCATCTGCAACAACAGGGGTAATTACAGAAACAACGATAAACCGGAGAGCGGATAAGAAACGCGGCAGACAAAAAAGCAGCCAAGTAAATAGTCGATTGATACGAAATAACTAGTCCCTTTCTACTATCGTGTTGTAGTACATCCTTTAAACTGGACCAAAAAATTACAAGGGTCAACGAAATCGAAAGAGATTTACGGCCATGGTAGCCAACAAGTGAACTGGTTCCGGGTTTTAAAGAGCATCGGATCGTAGGGATTTTGGCGCAATGCTTCAGCAGGATCAAACATGATTTACGGATAGTAGAAAATCCGCAACGTCCGGGAGAAAGAGGACATGAGATATAGGTGCGAACGCGCATAAAACAGTAATGGTGTTGAAAATTACGATCACAACGACAGCTATTTCAAAGTCATGTCAGACTGAAGAGCAATCGAAGGTGTAACCAAATGAAAGTACTACCGACCTGGGATTTGCTGGCACGGTTGTCGGCCGAAACAACGTTAAATGCCCCGGTAAACAATCTAATTGGAACCATTTGGTACGTGTTGATGATAAGTTTATTATAAGAATGACAGCAACGACTCGTCGGAATATGCAAACACAGAGATGATTAGCTAAAAGAGCATTAGATACGGACATTGATTGAAAAGCAATGATCGGGAAGTCGACTGCGAACTTCCGGAGAAATTTCACGTCTCCATCCGGGTACATACATCTATTAAATCGAAAAGCCAAATTTGGGATGATATGTCATATTCTGAAGGTTAGCTTCAAATAAGCGATTAAAATTCTCGGACTAATTAACGGTGTGAGTAGAAAAAATGGATTCATCATCCATCCATATACGGACCCAGTGACTGAATCGAAATTAGACAGTTACAGTAAATGGCGATTGCACTTGTCCGAAACAGTCCGTTCCGTGGCAGGCAAAAACAACTTTGAGGAGTAACCAGATATAAATAGACAGGATCCGAAAGCAGTAGGTAAATTAAATTGAAATAAAAAATGTACAACCAAAAAAGTCAAAATTGAAACGAATTCGGTGACCAAATTGGAGGCGTTGTCAGTTGAATTTTGTGCACCTGACGTGGAAACAGCGAAATATTTTCAAACACCAAAATTTTAGGTAACTTGCAGACCAGTTCGACGACCCAGAAAAATGGCTTGACTGCGATTCCTCTTGACCTGACATATTCCCTCAATAGAGGCTGCAATTACTTTTCACCGGTTAAACAGTTTCATCTTGTGGAACAATAAACAATCACCGTAAAAAGACAAACGCGTTTCTTGTTGTGCAACTCTGTACCACCTGCAATTTCAGCTTTGCAATCCCTGTCTCATCCGTGAAAATGATATCAGTAGTTCAGTTGCAGAAAAGTGCGACCGAGCCTACTCCTTTCCATTTTTTCACACGAATGTATGTTCGCACAAATTAAACGCTCGCGTAATTTCTAACATTTAAAGCGGAAGAAACACAAGGTTACACGTAACTGTTTACCTCCTACAAAAAATCGATTAGTTATTCATTACCATCCTATAGCTTTAGCGTTAAACGTTTCAGTGGGAGACACCTCAAACAATCCAAAGGTTACGAAAAAAGAATGCACGATTTTACACACACTTCAAATTTCAGTTCAATCAGAGGTGTTTTCTTAATGACTCCACACCCACGTGATAAACCTGCGGAGTGATTTCAAGGCAGAGTACCGATATCGCTCGGTGAATCATTCCAAAAAGATCGATACTTGTACTTGTAACAATGTGAAAATCATCATGTTTTAGCCTTCACTACAGTGATCGCTTTTAACGACTTTCGTATTTCTACCTGCGACGTTAACTGACAGAGCGAAAGAGAAGTGCGATTTATATCGCTGGGTTAACAGTGTCGAAGCAATTCATAACAGTGTACATCATTCACATTGCTGATTAATGGTATACTGTGTAGCGCAGTCACAAATATTGTCCACTTTCTATGTTGTCGAATGGCCGTTGAGGAAATGTGACTTACTTGAATGCTACTCGTCATACTGAACTTACCGTGGATCGATTTTCCCTAACCCGGTAAGAATAATCGACAATGTTTTATACAAGATTATGAAAAACTTTTAAATCTCAAATGCTTTTGACAACGGGATTATTCAGCTAGATTCGTGTCCCTTGCTCCTGCTATCCAAACCGCCAGCAGCCGTCTGCTCCAACTCATTGCTAGGCGACAAATGACCCATACATTGTTGTCCACAAAGATCGGCGGATGTTAAACAAGAATGAACAATGGAAATGGAAATGGATAACTGGAAACCTGAATGGTATTTCAAAGTGATGGACTATATTTGGATAGTACCCACCTTGCTCGCGAAGTGACTGGATGGATGCCAAATGTCCTTCCGGATGAGTCTGAGAACATAACCTCGACGCCTCGGACCAATTAACTGCAGTCGATTGATCAGCTTTAAGCTGGGATCGAGAAACATGAATGCAATGTGTATATGGAATGATTTCATATGATACAGTACTGCGAGACAAGCACGATAGAATCCCGTTCAACTAATTCAATCACAAACTACAGCGTGAGTTAACCAAATGAGTGATTACACACTACTGATGAGCATTCAACTTTCGACTAATACGAGAACCATACCATAAAGTGCACGACCACAATCGAATTGACAGGGATCATTTATGGCATTATTCTAATAACGATGACCACTGTGACTTTTTATCTAACCTCTAACGAGATGTATGCATGAGAAATATGGAATAGTGACGAAGATCACACACTAAATATGAATCAAATGCTTATTGAACAAAAAAAAATTACAGAACGAAGTTTCGCATTCGAACCGAAATCCATAAGTTTCTCCGCGCACATATATGAAGACGAAAAAACTAGGTAGCTCAATCGGACAGACGAAAAGGGGTTTGCATACAAGGAAACCCAATGTCCGATAAGTGTGTGGTATCAGGCAGGATTTCGTCTGCAAATCTCAAACAAATATCCACCAATTCATCACACATATCGATCAGTAGGATAAATAATCGAATTCGGAAAATATGGTTGACTATTTCCTTACGGCGCTTCAGCAACTTAAAGTTAATATTACGTAGACTAGAGGAAATGACAGATGAGCACTAGAGTGATGTAGCAATGGCGCACGGTTGAACAAAATTTGTATTCTTACATGCACTATGCGTGAACGAATTGGAAGGGGTACGCCCCATAGCTATTAGGGGCCATTAGGGGCCATTACACGGAGAGAAGGAGGGCCCATGAAAGTGAAGCTAGGAGTGGCAAGGAATCACAAATTGTCTCAAGGGGTCAAACGTGTTAAAGATCCAGGGGAGAGAAAATTACCGTCTACCAAAAAAGTGAGCAAAGTCTGAAATTCGAAACCCTGGCCTTTTGGGCATGGCAGACGCCTAATCCAATTGATCACCCCCTTCCACTGGCTGATAAGAATAAAACTTCACAGATCACGGAGATCATCAATCGGAGTGAGATCAAAAACAGGGTTTCATGCGAAGTAGCCAAATCTTGAGGTGCATGATAAATTCCAAGCAGCGCTGCAGTCCGAAAAAAGGTGGTCTTTCCATAGCTTCGTCATGATAGTCAATGATAATGAACGTTGAAATGTGTTTGTACTGGCCATTGTACTTTGAATAATGTTAAGGGCTGATAATCTATCGTCCCCATGCTCGTTTCCATGCCTGACCTACTAAGACCTTGTGTGGTTATATGCCGATTCAAACATCCAGGTAATCGATACCGTTCAAACAAGTATATTGAGATCTAAAGGCTAAATATCATACCCCTTACGTTGCACTCAAGTACTATCATAGAAGGGACAATCAATTGAGAGAGCGACTGTTGAAAGCAATTTCTTCACTCAGGTGAGATGTTATTCGTAACAGAATGGCATATAATCTGTCAACATTCCGCTTGTCATCACAGAATACCAATCACTTGAATTTGTTCGTTCAAAAACAGCACTGGATCTATCGAAGTTCAGCTGAGAGCTGACACAAAGAAAACAACTGAAGGACATTCGGTAGGGGGTCTGTCAACAGCCCCAGTTTCGCAGTACCTGTTAGAGATGAGGTATATAGAGATGGGAATGTGGCTTGTCTGTTTGGACATATTTCGGACTTTTTCGCATCGGTTACATTCCAACAAAATGTACCTATTCGTGGTTCACAGCATACGCATTTTTTGCAACCAATGAATTGGAGGAATGGGCAAAAGATTTACGCAGGGATATACCAAACGGAAAGACCATCTCCGGTGAAGGCAATGAAGACAAACTAGAACAAGAGACCAGTGGAAAAAACAATAAGAATAATGGCAATCATTATGAAAATACAGAACCACGCAGATATCATCCGGATTCCAAAAGATTTGGTAATATAGAAATGACATGGTTATGTACTATGAAGTGTGATATACTCTCAGTGATTTCCGAAAAAAAAACAGTGAAATGAGAAAGTATAAAGTTAAGCTAGGATATCCTAGGGTCAATACACGCACTGCTGTAAGTCCAGCTGGAACGTAGAAAGCCTCAAATGATAGCCAATCTCAAACGTGGAGTGACTAGCGGTCTTATGTCAAATGGCGGTGAACCTCGCCTGAATTCATATCAGAACGCTAGTCAGTCACCGTTGCCGGATGTTAACTGTATAGGACGTGCAGAACTTCACCAGCCGGCCTGTCGCCGGGTTGTAAATAAAGGAATGGCCGCAATTCCACTGGTTAGTCGTGGACAAAGCGGGTCGTACTTACCGAATAATCGGGGCGGCATTGTTGAGAACGCAGTGGAATTTCGCTTGGCAATCAACCTCTTAAAAAGAACACAAAAACCCACTAGCGGCACCGTAACGTGGCGAATTCGGTCAGCCATTTGGTAAATCCACAGGATGAATCCGAAAGAAATCAACCGTAAGTAAAACATCGTATTTCCTTCTTCGCTAGCATAGTTATTATTGTCACGGTCCAGAAGATATCGTGTTTACAGTCACATGTGCACCACATGTGCACCTAACGTTGGCTCAGCCCAACTGACAAAGAATTATCAACGAATCAAAGTTGTGGTTCTTCTGTGGACTCTTCCACGAAGAGCTTGCGTGCACACTCCTGATGCTGCAGATTCAATTCTGGTGATATATATATATATATATATATATATATATATATATAAACAAGCATCCATCATTGACGACAGTCAGCGTGAGGTATGCCACATCTGGGCCCAACTAACTTTAATCCCTCCCTCCGAAGATAATAGTTATATCATCTTAATTTCACTTTATGGCTCCCCATTTTAATAGGGATATTTTATAATTTAGAATTCAACTAGTATAGGTAATTGCACTGGCCTGGTATACTTACCGTGGATTACACCACATAATATACAATTTTGCTGCGTCGATGCGAAAACTATTATTGTTCCCGACCAGTGGCTCCGGAACGTCTAACTTCCAATGAGAAACAACCACGTACAATTATGGAAAATATATTCAAGCTAAGCCATGAGTTCAGAGTTCACATAGCATAAAAACGGAACAAGTGGCCGTGTATGTCGTGTTGATCGTCCAGCTTAATGGACAAGTGTGACTAGCTGAATTGCATATGAATTTGTCGACAGCTAGTTGCTTGACCGGCCGGTGTGAATGGTAGGCAGTTTGTCATCAGCCATCTCTCGATGCGGACGTGACGTGCAGATAAAACGACCAACCCACGGAAAAACGCATCATGCCTGCGTTATTGTGTGAAATATGCGAACCTGTCACTGAATAGTCTCAAAAAGCACTTGCTTGTAAGCTGACTGAATGATGATTGGATCCTTGTTGATGGAGCATTTCCGGAAATTTCCAAGCCCCACACCTGCCACACCAGGTCATTTCGAGCTTTTGTCTGCCATCACGTAGGTAATCGTAGTAGAACAGCCTTTCCGCACACATGCTCCGTTCCGCACTTCAGAGTTGACAACCAATCAGTAGCCAGTGTAATAAAACTGATAACGAAAGCGAAACGATTACCCTGAAGCGCTCAGCCACACTTCATACCTGCAGGCCGGTTTCATCGGCGCGTTCTTCCTACCCCGGACGTGGGACCGTTGGTCAACCATCGATAAGATGACGTGAGGTGAGATTTACGCAACCGAACTAACTACGGTTCGCTTCTCAAATTAAACTGACAGTCTTCGAATTTATCCGAGGACCTTTCTGAATTCAATTTGGCAGTTTCTGATATCAATCTGAAACTGGCACATTTTTATACAGACCAATGAAAACACGCCGAAAAATCACTTACGAAGAAGCAACCTGATCCGATGTGTATGTATGGATCGGGACAAGCCTGTTGACTGAACGGCAAAACGGCTGAATTCTTGACGGATACAGAAGAGGAACAGACGAAAGGCAACAGTTCTGTGCAGGGTACGGCCTCCCACGTATCCAGGGTTTGGTTATCTGGGAAAAAAATGAACTAGTTTCAACTGCACACTGGGAAAATTGAGCAATCGTGGGCAATCTAAATAAGAAACCAAAATCAGGCACTAAATAAACCAACACGGAGTGTGTGGAAAGACACGGTCCAATTCTTAATGCAGCGTAGAACGAACGCAATTGTACTGCATGGATTCAACTGAAGTCGTCATTTCTGACTAACTCCAGCGTATTGCAATCAGAAAAGAACTGAAAAAAAAACCTGGGAAAACCAACTAACGACAAGACAAAGTCATGGAAACAACATGTGTCCATCACAAGTGAACACAAAACACGTGATGTCACGAAATGTGCAAAAGAGGATTCGGAATGACGAGCAGCTGATCAGATTAAAATGTGCAGACCGACTTCCGATTCTATGAGCAATTAATATCACTTCAGTAATCTTGGGCAGAAGCTGGAAGACTAGGGCTAGTCAACACTCCAATAGCTGAGACGAGTCTTCAATTCGCTGCAACTGAGATTTCAGTCGCTTGATTTTCGAGTAACTGTAGGCAGAATCAATAAAGGTAGTGCACAAGTACTTCAGAGACATGTGAGATAAAATAGTCCAGCAACAAGTGTAATAGAAATGTACAACGGCTAAATATGGTGCTGAGAAATACTCAATTTATCGAGTGTACATTCTACGAAACAAACTAAGACAAATCAACTGTGCTAGCAGTAGAGTAAACCAATAATTGTGAAATGGTTTGGCGATACTTATTGATTTTACTCGGCTTTTGGGGAATTAGCAGTAGTTCATACCCATTAGGTGTGGTAAACCTGAGTAAGAAGACACACAGGACTGCACCAAAACCCATGCGATCAATTATCCAATGATAAAGCCAACTAAATTTCACATATAAATCCATTCAAGCTCTATATAACAATCTTGCCGTAATTGAACGGTGCGTGCTGAACCAACCCTAAACGTGAAGGTAATATAAGGTTCGGCTCATTTGATTCAGCCACAAAGCTAGCGCCTTTGTGATCTGGTTTTGACCGTCATTTTGTACCAAACCTTTGACCTGGAACAAAAGTATCACGCTCTAGGTCACACTGTTTCCTTGAACATGGTCAAAACTATTTTGCCTTCAAATTTCGACGTCCTGATCGAACTAAGTGAGGCTTTCCGCGATACCATATTTTGTGGCAAGTGGTGTGGTCAACTTTCTCCATTGGAAACTAGGATCTACAATGATAACAGACCGTAGATTACATCAGTTTCGACCCTAAAACCAGAAACGAATGATGAACAACGGAGCATTCGTTCTAGCCTTACCAAACCAAAGACGACCCTGTACGAGGGACTTTATATGAACCATTCAAGTCAAACTCATTAAATGCATTACTTGGGTGGCACATTGCTAGGAGCAAGTTAGAGTGTGTGCAAAGTAAAGGCACCAGACGAATGATAATAAAGCGAAACTATATTGCCCCTCGAGTAAATGATCTGATATAGATGGAACAAAGTAATACACATACCTTTCCGGACGTAAATACATTGTTCTGAGCCACTTGGAGCAGTGTGTGTCCAGAATGTGGCCGGAATAGACGGATAGTTTGAAACCCACATGAGATTATTTTGTGGCATGAACAAGCCGATGTACGCTTTTTTAAATTCGGGTATCTGAGAGGGAAACATATAAAAGAGGGGCTGCATGACCCAAACTGATGATCACACATGAAGCATAGCAGTTTTGACACAATAAGCAAAATTAATGGCGAATTAGATCCAGGAAATATATTTCTTCCCTTTTCGGTAGGGACAAACCATTAAGTAAACAAAGCCGAGGGTGGCAACAACTCGTACATGCATGGCCAGGTCGATCTACTGAGCTCAAAGAATAAATGCTTTTGTTCAATAACGATGCAAGAATTTCTATCAACGGCGATTTCCGATAAACTTCGACTGACCAAAAATACCACGCAGTTAGTGTTTCCAATAAATAATACGGATTACGAGAACTAGTAGCGTCTGTTTGGGAGAAGGGCATTCGCTGACCAATCACAGGGCAGTATCGAGCGCCGTAACGAGACGAGATAAAATTTACAGTAAAGTACTGAGCAAACTGGCAAATCCGGTGAGGTGAAATCCGGTAGTTACTCCTTTCACCAAATGAAGAAGGTTTTGACAAGAGGGATAAGTGTATCATGGCGAAATATAGAGGCTACTGTATCAAGTTCAGGATTACTTTGATTAAAATTCCCACTCAGCCGAGTAGCCATGCTTCCTTCAATTATGTGCTTGCCCCATGCATCATTCCAAAACGGTTACATTTGTCACCTTCCATGACTTGAGCCGATTCCTTAGCTCATTCTTTTCGTAATTTCCGAGCTACTTTTTTAGTCTGTTTGTTCACATCTCTATTTTGTGTTCCCTTAGTACCGTCTCTACCGGAAATCACGAGGACTTCTGTGGTTCATTCTCGAATTCACTCATGACTACAGGTTGCACAAGATTTACCGGCTGGTCTTGAAAACTAACGTCATGTGAACATTTGTCATTCACACCTGCACCAGCTCCCTCTGTCATCGCCACCCCCCCCTGTCCAGATTGGTTGTTTCATTACTTGAATTAAGTTGGCACTTTTTCGCGATATTAACTTCATTAAAACACCTGCCCTTTTCAGGACGTCGTGGGCTATCAATTATTAGCCTATGTCCTTCAGTCCACGTGATCACCATTTATCAGCATGTGAGAAATTTGCTCATAAAATTCTTTCGGATCGCACGCATTCTCCACATAACGACCTTTTGAAGTCCCGCTCTCATATTTCAACGCGATCCGCTTTTGGTTCTATAAACTCTAGAATCAATAGCTACGGCAACCCCACTATCTCATTTGACAAACCGTGACCATGTTTCAGCTGATTTCTTGAGCAACCTACCATAATGTGCTCTGATCATTTCTCGATGTTTGTCTCACATTCTTACAAGGTGATAAATTTTCTTATTTTTTTTACCCCCACGTTTTTTGACTAAAATGCAACATTATTTTTTTTAGGAAAAAGTCTATACAATACAGTACAATACAATACAATTTGCTGTTGCCTTCATTAAAAATACTTAATCCGTAATGTGTCACCCGCCACCCCATTTGGTGGTTGGGGCCCTCAATCATGCAACCTCCTGTTGCAATTACCTCATCTGCCCATGTGCCCAGCCCCTCGCTTCCCAATCCAAGGCACTAAATGCTCGGCTGCCCTCTCCCACTGTCACTCAGTTATGATTGATCCATTCCTGCCGTATATCTACCTGCCCTTTGAAACCTAGTGTGCCTTGTCACGGAGCCGCCGCTGCGTTCACTTCCTCGGTGTTGTTCGCTTGACCCCAGATTATGTACTGTTGCTTGCTGTGGCCGAATTCGTCCACGATTTTGCGATAATTTGTAGTACTTAATTTGATTCGTCTTATTGATAATGCATGTTGATTGCCTACATTGTTCTATGGTCGGAATCCGAAGTGTGCGGTCAGCGAGTCATGCAATGACTGGACGGATTTCCGTTATAGCTCTTACGGAACAAGAACTGGTCCAGATTCTACTTAATTTACTTCAAGAGCTATCTGGTTCATATTTTTTTCGCAGCGTGCCAAACTTCGGTTGAAATTCAAGGGGATTGAATGGATGGCGGTCTATTGGTGAAAGGAACTAACCTCTCTCAAAAAAGTCCATCATTCTGGGGAAGGCGAACAAGTGAAGAAGCATGAATCAGCGGGGAACATTACGAGGTTACCTGGAGACCAATTTGGCCCATCTGGTTAAACATGAAACCTAATTTTAAGGTTTTAAGCATATGTCGACGAGACAGAATTTCTGATAAATGATGGTCTTTCTTCGACTGGCTGTACATAATCGAAATTGAGGTTGCCATGTTCGAATACAAATAAACATGCTAAATCAGGGCTTGTCAAACTCTAAAAGGATCAACTCAATGCCGATCGTAATGTTCTCAGTGTGCGCCTAAATTGCGATATTGCAAACGTGTTTTCCAGGAGCTCCCACAACCGTGTTCATTTTTATGCCTCAAAAACTACGCTCCAACAGACTGCAGCATTGACATGGAGAAAGACGAGTTTTACGATAA
>LUCM01001484.1:14630-26425 GCA_008360955.1 Fasciolopsis buskii | reverse complement strand
AAAAAGCCTACTCTGGACCGGGCGAGTGAATAGTACAACAGTCCACAACGTATACAACCATGAACATGACTAATATTCAAATAAACATTTCTAGTGCTTGTTCATTCATGAAATCGACGTACCACCGCATACAACTGTTTGTTCCCCTAATAATTCGGGCTGTTCCTCCTATTCGCACCCCATTTCCCCAGATTTTCCGTGAACTGCAGTTGGTCATGCTAACAGAAGTGATACTGAATCAAACCTGCGCCAGTCTTCTCGCAGTCTCCCACAGACAGCATCCAAGTCTCGCCGAACAAGCTTTCTCTGGCTGATGTACTTCTTCGTCCTCGATGCCCCTTAAAAATAGCCACATCCAATGACAGAAACTGATGCGCGTAGGTCAACACGAGTGTTCATTCTATACACTGGAGACCTTAGCCATCAATGTGTGTTATATCCAAAAAAACTCTCATTCCAGAATCCCGCTCCGTTATCCCACTAACATTTCCATCTAGTCCTTCCGTGAAGTTTCATCTGCGCTTTTCTGGGGACCCCGAGGCTGCGGCTGTTGGTGCTGCTGGTGTTGGTGTGGCTCCCAGTGAGAGAGCTGAGGGTGCACCAATTGGCTGGATCCCGGCTATGCGCAATGAGACTTGGAGATTCATGCCGTTGCTCATCGTAACATCGTGATTTTGGCAGGGGACGAATTCTAAAGTAGGACAGTTGTCTTCGAAGCTCCCTTGGTCTCTATTCCTGTCGTTCCGAAAATGGGGAAGGGATGTCCGCATTGTGATTAGACTATCAACCGTTTCTCGCTAGTACGAACTCCAGACGTTCCAATCGCCGGTACGCCATCTGGCGTTCAGAAAAAATGGACGGTGTTTGTGAATTAAAAGCTTGTTGCTTCAGTTTGGGCGCATCCAAATCTGCTCCAAGCCTTACCAACAGTTCTAGAGGCACGTATTCTTTCAATACCCAGTTTCTCAAATCAAGCAAACCCGACTATTCGAATACTTTAACCGTCCATGCAGTCATGCCGTACTTGTGAGGCGAGCAGCATTTTGCCACTGGCACCACTCACTGACTCCCATATATCATTGCTTCGTGTAAGTTAGAAATTAGTTTTCATCAACTATACAGAAAGCTGAAGAACACCTCGTCATTTGCAAAGTCAAATCATATAGTTGACCTCCTCCGCCTATACATAGGTAACCGTCTTCGGTTGTTAAATACCGTCTCATTAAGGTTGCTGAACTCCGATTATCCTCAACCTGATGTAGCCCGTCGTTGATGCATGTTTCAGATTGTTGGAATGACATCTGAGAGCTGGCCACTCGATGGAGACCAGTGATACGGAAGGCACGAAACTCTACCAACCCAGAGGTACTACTTTATCACGTATCCCACAGGTGTTGCACTTCTTTATTTCAGTCTTCATTTTTCTCCATGACTTTAAGGATGGGGAACATGCTCTCACTTTTTGTACTCCCACAAAATGTTTCTCTCTTCAAATTCACATTCCCCCACAGTTTCACATTTCATAACCATGAGGTTTATCCCTAATTCTGCATGGGATGTACTGAGCGTGAGAACTTCCAAATACCTCAACATGGTCCAGTGTCTCACGCCCTGAGTTGGCTATTAGCTTTGAACATCTTGCAAAATGCTCTCACACAGGCCCTGCTAAGGAAGTTGTACATACAGCCCTCTAATAGCGGTGTTTTCACTAAAGTGCGCTGACGAAGACGAATGGCCGGTGCTCCCTGCCTGGTTGACTGGTTTTTGGCAACGACTCTAGATGAAATGGTTAAATCCCGATTCTAAATCAACTACGGAAGCATACGAAGCTTACGCCTCTACATTCGTCGACATCTGTGCCGAAGGGATGTAGTGGGCACCCAGGATATCTGGTTTCACCCGAAAGGCGCATGAACTGAAAAATCAGCAACCGGTCTCCCATTGGTTACGTGACCCTCAGATCGTCTTATTGCCTCGTAGGTTAGATCGTTTAGTCAAAGGCTCGGGATAGGGTCCCTTAAGTTAACCCTCTACTTTGGCATGGGCATCCGGGTAGTAAGAAGTCCACAGAAGAATCATGGATTTCGATGGATAGCTGATGACATGGAGATGGAAAGTGGAGGAACTAGAGTGCGTGGTGAACTCAACAGATGACTTTTATTCCTGTCCTCTTTTGCTCCCATTGGTTTTGTCCCTCACTAAGGTTCTGATGGCAAACGATCTGCACACAGATTTGTGCAAAATAATAAATAACATGAATGTGGGAATTGGGCAGTGGACATTTTAATTTGATGATGGAGTGATGCATGTCTCGGTGTAATATTAGAAACTGAAGAAACACTGTCTATTCTTCGACAGCGATTATCCACCGATGACGCCCATAATTCCTAAGAAGTACGAAAAAGTTATACACCACGTAGAGCGTGGAAAAAACAGCGAGTTGACTGTTGATATTCTACAGCGGTTTGCTTTGCAATCAAATGCAAACAGATGAAAATAATGAGTGGAAGGTTAACCCATTTTCGCTCTTACGTCAGCCACATGTAAGGTGAAAGACAAACATGGTGAATCCTAGGCAGGAACGGGAATAGCAGCTTCATTCAGACCTGAAGAGCAGATGAGAATGCCCCATAGGACTGCCAAATGAATGCTTCAATTAGTTCTCAAGAAAACTTACCGCCTGCAATGTGGTCATTAGGAACTTCTGATGTTCTTCAGACGGAATAGTAGCCAACGTTTTGTTGCGAACACGACACATGTCCTCCGCGTGCACAAACGAATAAGGAAATGGATAGAATTCAACACAGTAACGCGGCACTATTGTGTCTGAGCATACTTCTTTTGGAGGAGCTATCAAAGTGAATACAGAACAGATTATTCAGAAACGGTTAAGATGAATCCAACTCCACATGGATGCCACACAGAGATGGACAAACATCTAACGTAGGAAGGTTTACTGACGTACCAAACGGATACTTCGCTGGCTCAGTGCCAAGGGGTGCCGCGAGGATGACTTGACAAATAAAAGGATGCATGTCATCACATCGAGTCATGCGCCAATCGTGTGTGTGCTCGGCTAAAAAGGCACAGCTTTCGACTCCACCGTCAGCTGGTTCTATAGAAGGTTGATCCGCAGCGAAACTGAGGTAATCTGTCAAGCTTCCATCAGACCAGTAGATATTCTTGCTGGAGAGACCCTCTAGGAGGAGAAATAACAATTACAAAAACAGAGAAAAAATGTGCAGAACTGAAATGGGAAAGTGTGACGAGGAAGTAAAGAGGAACGTTCATCTGGGGTGTTAATCCCTTTCGTTTCTCTGGGTAACTGATATGGCCCTGCAGATCGTCTCATCAGCAAGTGACGACAGTGTTTTTTCAGGTTGACGTGCACTGGATGATGAGTAGGAGGACGACAAAGTAAGCCAAACCCAAACTATTTTTTTCGAACTTCATGGATAAACGCAAGCGAATATTCTTAGTGAGCTTGCTGTTTCCGGATACAGACAGTCGCGGTAGGAAGAAATTAGACCTTCTGCATAGAAACAAAAAAATCTAAGTCACTGCATTAGATATTGTTAGCCGGAACATCCAAAGTAATTCCGATCCAACTGATTACTTTTGCGTAAATAGTCATCACAAAAAGCGAGCCAGCCAGTTAAGTTCTTAATTTTTTACACAATTCGGGATTCGATCATTCGTGGGACTTGCCTAACTAAACTATCTGTGGAACACCTGTGAGTTAACACAACGCACAAGAAAAAATCCTGAAATGCATTCCGCAACTTTCACCTACGAAAACAACAGATGCGTATAAACAGATGCAATCGATTTTTTCAGCCTCCATCGCCCGTAGTGTTAATGTGACGTTGGCGTATCTAACAAAAAACGGTTTACGAAGTCTTCGGTAGGATTCACGAGAACGATCACTGAAGATGTAGAGTAAAATTAAAGTATCTCTAGTTGATTAATATCTCAGCAGCATAAAACAACGGGAGAAACGGTAGAACAAAGGCAACAGGGTAAATGGTTTAATTCCGTTTGGCAGCAAAAAATTACCAAACTTACGACTCATCCGCAAACCTAACCACAAACTGCTGAAGTCTAGATAACTCCCAAGAAATTGGTGCTCGGTGGGCGAATGCAGCGAGACAAGAGTCGCGTTCATGTTCAAACAAGCGGATTCCGCTTCCATCCACGTAGATAATGTGTTTTGAATTGGTGAATAGCATTTGTTACCCAGATTCGTCCATTCAGGAGGGCACGTGGTTGGGGTGTTCGAATGCACGTTGTAGTCAACTACAATTTAAGGGCAGGGAGATCTGTTCAGAAACGGAGCAAACATTGAAGGCTAAATTGAGGCAAAAACAGTTAGCCTTATTGGTTGAGATGGCTACGTCAGTTTGTAATAGGACAGACCATAATCATAGCAAAAGCAGACACGTTTATCAATTTGATATTTAATCTTAACTTAATATTAAAGTGAAACAAAATATCTTCTTTGCAAAATGATAGTGAGTATTTTCGAAGCCTTGTAAGCTCAGCTTGGCGTTCAGATCGTAAACTTCATCGACAGCTGAATAAGTAAGTTGGCATACACGACTCCAATTCCATTCAGTGGTCGAAGCAACGATAGCTTCATATAGTAGAGTTCCTCTCACGCAACGTTTTTCCTGTCGCAACTACATTCATGCAGTTCTAATTACAAATTGAGGTATTTAGTCTCCCTGAATGAAATTCATCACCAGCTCGCACGGCTTGGCTGGACTGTATTTTTTCTCGTGTCACATTAATCTGGCATCATTCCTCTTTTCCGGTATTTTTACTTTAAACTTGCTGTCAGGACTACGAAACATCTCTCTAGATATTGTATATACTACATACATACATGAACGCTCTTGAAAGCTTGAAAATAAAAACGGTCCCAACGTAAGGACGTTCAGATACAACGGCACAGAAACTGAGCACCAGAGAGAGGAGAACAATAAATAACAAGAAAAAAAAACTTTTTTTTGTTTTATCGCACATACTTTTACATCTTTCCCACCGTCTTCGTCTTGGCTTTATGAGGAATCCGTTTTACGGACAGCCGCATGTCATTCTCAACATTGGCATGGACTCTACGCAATATCTCTCAGCGTCTCCAACCCGCAACAAACCTTATCTCTTGGGATCCAACCGTGAGGGTGAGAAGCATCATCGGATTCCAGAGCCGAGCCTAATTTTTATTGCATGAAAGCATAAGCGTATTGGAGCGGTATGTCCCCATAGCCCCTAAAGCCCACTACAAAGCAGGAGAAGGGGCAACCTTGTGCTTGAAGCTTGGTTGGCATAGAACCAGAGGTTTCATTAGGCCAGACGTGGTACCGAGCTGGGTTACAGCGGGTTGCCGTCTACCACCAAAGTCAATGATGGACCTGCGATCTTTTTTGATAACAGACGCTTAATGCATTTGACTACAACCGGCCACGGTCTAACCGCTGCGTAGCTTCCTCCAGCCTTGAACAACTAGAAGAGAAATGGGGATGTAAGGCAGCCCTGCTATACTCTATTATAGACGACGGAAGGGAGCGAAGGTTGGTCATAATCCCCAAACCAACCTGAGGTATGACAGTACAGTTGTCGAAGTGCCATAGTGCAGACCTATCGACGGAGTCGAAAGATACGCAACTGTCTAAGAACACGATCATTGTATATCAATGCTCTAACAACTGAAAATCAATGTACTCACAACCGGCGAGGAACCCAGGAAGTTTGCTTCTGACACGTTTTGTACGATCTGCGAAAATTGACGCTAGCAACTTCGACGCCACTACAATAAGGCTAGTATCCCTGTGGTTAGTGAAATAACTGCGCTAGGCCGTTCTAAAGATGGGAACAACAACCGATTTCCCGAGGATGCTCGGTGACTGCCTGAATTCAGCCATCGACTTTCCCGAAGCATTGGTCCAACAAACGCTTGTAGACTGGAGAATAGGGGGAATGCATTGAGTCAAATCCCGGGTGACTGTTTCACAAGTACGCTAAACCAGGTTGAGATAAACCGAAGACTAAAAATCTAGATTAGACAGCACGTACCATGAGAAAACATCCTCTTGATATGACGGACGAGATCCGCTGCCTCAGCTAAGGATCATAAAGGAAATCCATCGAACCAGTAACGATTTACGGATCCTTAGATTGGGATTAGCTCACAATTGGTGACCAAGCTCCACTGGAGCTTCCAACAGTAACGCACTAACACGCAGCTGCCTTGCAGTCAGTACTTGACTATAATTGCACTCCCGAGGACAGTCCGAATAACGTCGCGGACGTACTTCGTATTAAAATCCTAAGAAACTTGATGACTGCTCACGTATACGGCTTATATTGCCTTTACGGCAGTTGAAATAAAGCAAGTAAGCCAACAAAAAAATCTTTTAACAAAACTGATAACCACAATTTGTCACTTTCGTCTGGTGTCAGTCACATTCTCCAGTGGGTGTGTTTCGACAACCATGGATGAAAGTATAAGGGACAAAAATTTAGAGCTGCCAACCAAATTATCCGAATCGCCCAGTAGTTAAGGTCATACCATTTTCATCGACTACCAGCTTTAATGAATGACGAAGGTCAATTCTGGAAACCGGTACCGAACTTTCTGAAACGCGTCAAAGCTGAGTAAGTGATCGCTAAAACTCCTAACTATGGAGTACTGGATATCGCCTGTTTGTAATATGAGTTCCCTTTTAATCGATGGCTGAAAAGTAGTACTTTGAGTGTCAATGAATCAAAGGCGCAAACTTTACAAACTGGAAAGTAAACAACCCGCCCCACCCCTCAATTAAAAGTAAGGGTCCAAATGAATGAATAATAAATCGACTCACCCAGGCTGTAACCGCAAATGCTGCGCAGCTGAACTTCACATGGGATCCAATTCATTTTCGTTTCGTTATAGGCGAGAGCAGCGCACAATTGAAAAGATTTGTTTCTACTTTCCGATGATACTAAGGAAGCAAACTTCTCGTACACAGTGGGAGGCAAAACATTTCGAATGCCATCTTCTACCATAAAGTTCACCTAAAAAAGACGAAATATCGAGTGTGATTAACCCTCTCTATAAGAAGCAAGACCAGTTCTCATCAAGGAAGCAACAATGTTTTAAAAGTGGACCAAAAATCAAGCATAGGTATATTTAATTAAAAGTGAAAATGTTACAACTAGATAAATGAGAAAGATATTGCGACAATTTAGAAATCTGATGTGACTGAAGGAGGGAGCTGATTCCATTAAACAAATGGATAAGTAGATTGACTGAAAGTGATCATCCAAAAACCAAGGAAAGTTTTCGGGACAACATGAGGAGCTGGGTATGCGAAGTAACGAAAAACCTGACTGCAAGTTCTACATACCAAAGTCGATACAGCAAAACTGGATGGAACTGACCTTTTTAAAAGAATCCAATAAGCTTATCAAAAACCAAGAATGTAGGGAAGCAGTGACAAAAATAACGCTTGCATTCCTGAGTCACCAGTGAATAAGACTGAAGAAATTTCGTTCGATTAGTCCACATAACAAAACTGAGAACTAATTTGACACGTTAAAATGAGAAGAATGTAGTCTAACCAATAAAAATATAAACAACTTAATGGATTACTAGGACAGCGGTTGAACTCACAGTGGCAGTAATACTGCACAAAGAACATGAGAATAACCGAAAAAGCATCGGGGATTTACGGGGAGTGAATACAAATCCCGAAGTTAGATGAACTGCAGAGCCACATTTCGCTTCAATGATGAGGTTGATGAAAACGGAGATTGCACTTATTAAAAATAACCAATAGCAGCAGGCCTTTCTTTTGAATCTCACACTTCAAATTCGTCAACCGCGATCCAATTTGCCTGACACTCCATTCAGTTCCACTTGGGCAGTTAATCCTAACATTGGAATAGATTAAAAAAAAACACACTTCTTCTGGTTATCTGACACCGTTTGACGTGTCATTACTGGGCAGCTTTTGGCACCAGATTGTAAGTGAACGGCTTAGTATGTCGCTAGAATCAGCAAAGCGGTCCATTTTGTTCTATTATAATTCCTGTTTTTAATAACTCCGACGCATGCTCCACTGTGACATTGACTTACACAAATGTTGTATCAGCCCTTCTTCAACCGAAGCTATCCGGTAACTGATGGATCCAGTATATCGAAGTGATATTGCGCAGCGTCTTGCACACCCACGCATCATGAATAAGTGTCCTTTCAAAAGTGGGTATACAATTTTAAAAACTATTATCCTTGGGTTGAGAGCACTTTGGGCCTGATCAAACATACTTGACCAATAACTCTCTTCCTTTGTTATCTCGTGTCTAGGAGTGTTCTTTCAGACAGCATCGAAAAGACTTCGCGGAAGGAGGTATGCCTCACAGTTGTGAACAGAAATTCATAGTTTACATATATATACGTGCGTGTGAGTGCTGCGATGATATGGAGTAGTTCAGAAGACCTAAAATGACTATGGCGAACTCTGTACAAATAGTGCTTCTGTTTTCTTGCTTTTTCAAACTGCCCTGCTTTCCATTTCAAATAAACGTCATATGGAAAACAACTACAGTTGATACTTCGAGTTATGCCAGAGGAAATACATGTTCAGTCATGAATGATTCTGACTATCATAATTTTACAACAACTGATATTCAGCATTCTCCGATTTCCTAACCTCAACAGTCAACATGGCTAGTCCTAACAAACAAGAAGCTTAAACTATCTAGAAATAACTGTAAACAATTCAACTCATTAATATTATGGTGCACTAAAAATACCCGCCGCGTTTCGACATCATTCCTAACGCCAAAAACCGACAGTACAAAAATTGGTGCAGTGCAATCAACGGAACAGTTACGGCATTTTGCACATGCTTCCAAGCAAAAAAATGTGGACTGCTGAAGATTGCAAAAAGCACGTCTCACCGATGGAGCTGAACTTGGATCGTACTTGAAAGAAAGGCCGATCCACACCCGATAATCATCATCTCCCATGGGCCGAAGTTCCGTGCTATTACGTAGCAATGAGCGCATGAACGCAGCTTCACTGAACGTGTGCGGCGCGACACGCATAGGACACAGGTCTTCTGGCAGTTGTACTAACTGAGAAGCCTTTGTCGACTCGAGCCGATAACACCGTTGTTCGAACTCAACAAAACCATTCCTACAGCGACCATGCGATAGCAACGAATTCACGGGGCCGGGCAACTGTGTGGCTGTGGCAAGAACAGGAAACAAATAAGTAGATAAATAACCGAATGCATGGAATTGCTCTTTGAGTTGACTAAGAATGATGTCTGCACATAGTTGAAACACTACTTACTCAACGTTGGAGCTTGACAAATCTGCGGTAGAGCCAAAGAACAATCTATGTCTTCCCACTGTCCCTTGTGGTGCGGACGATGAAGTACAGCAGTGCACAAATCCTGAGGAGTACAAACAAAATATGGTTTACACAAGCTGAATCACACAGTGATGTAATTACAATCCGAAATGAGAATACTATTGCATCTCCATAATCGGCCGACTTTCGTATATCAAACAAACAGCGATTTATGCCGAAAAGATGACTGATGAGGATACTTTCGAGTGGATGTATTTTATATGGTGAATAAATGGAGAAGTATCAGACTCTACAAATAGCTACGTTCCACTGAGTAAAAAAATTAGTCCAAATTTCAATGTCGCAAGACGCAATCCAATCTCTCCGTTCGATTCTATCTTGCGGTTTTGGTTTTAGGAACTGCTATTGCGCAAAACAGGAGAAAAAGTCAATTGAAAATGGAAATTAGCCAGAGGCGAATAAATGATTAACCACGTATGGTTGATCAAAATTGTATGAATCCACAGCCTAGACGAGCATTATCGCATTCCCTACATACTCGCGTGATTAGTTAGGAACTTCCAGCTGGTGTGTGAAACTAAAGAAACTCCACGCACACAGTAACTATCCTTCTGGACGACATTCAACTATTGCGAAGCGACGAGCTCGATCCGCACCAGGTTAGCACCCATTGGAATGGCAATCAGATGACAAGCCTAATCTTGTCTATCATTGACACAGGCACCTTTGTCTCCAAAACTTAAAGTTTAGTAGTCTGCTCCAAACTTCCATGTCACAGAACAACACATCATTCGCAAGAGCATGGCTAAGAAATCTCCAATACTACAATTTACAGAACGACAGACGATCACGAGATAAACGTGGAAAATGTAACATTTTACTGGCCTCAATCGGACTTTGTGAGAGCATAAACTCGCATATTTGAAATACCTTAATGATATTGCAATTTATTTCTGCTCCATTATACCTGGAAACATTTTTGGTGCTCTGTGCTCTTCTGCGATTCGCTCGAAATGCGTTTGACTAATTAAAACCAGCAAAGCCACAGATGAATTTGGACCCGATAGTGTGCATGAAACTTGTGCATGAAAAGTAACTGATAGGCTGAGACGTTTCCAGTTTGAGAAATTGAACGGAATATAGCAATCAGTGGTGTTTTTAACAAGCAGGTGGGACTGGTAAAAGCCCCCTAAAAAACACTGATTCACCTGAACCATTCTCAAAATACTGCACTCTATCTAAGAAGTGACCTTCCACTGTGTCAGACTCTGCCAACGCCAATTAATTCAGTTTTGGATAACCTAATATAGGACCCATGGCGTCGTTTAATCGACGTCCTCGCAGAGTTGTACCATCACACTCCAGTTCGATCTGAGGCTCAAGGAACTTTGAGCTTCCTGGAATCAAACAGTCTCAACAAGTGAAATATAGCAACTATCCAGACCAAATATTATACATATATATATCTTATATTTAAGGAAGCAAAGAATTTAATTTCCACCTTTTATTCAGGGAGAACTGACGACTCTTTTCGACAGAAGTCCATAAGCTTAGTTGTTATCAAGAAATCAAATAGGCTATAAATTTAGCCAGTATGCCATTCTAGCCACCATATGTATATTATAACCATGATGTATTACGAGCCCGCCAGTAAAAACAAAGTGAGATTTGGAAGTTAGTACTAGGTAAAAGTAACCCTCAACTCGCCATTAAGAAACCACGGAAACACACACTTCTTAAGAATCACCAGCAGTACAGATCCACCGTGCCCGAACCGGGACACGAACCCGGGACGCACGATTTCGAGTCGAAAACCTGAGCCACTGCGTTACCGGGCAGGTTCTCAAGGCATTAGTGAACTCCACCACATAATGTTGCAAGTAACCGTCACTGATTTGCACGGCCACAGGCAGCTAGCGCAAAGCAATCGTAATTTTGATGCAGCATCCAGTAAACCTAGCGTGAAATTGATTTTACCTCATGCTCCAAATATCTTTGGGATTTCGCCCTCGATCTCACCATACAGATAGCTGACAGTTCGACAACGGCGGCTCATCTCCATTCCTGTCCAACTTCGTGATGGAGATGCTTTAGGAGATTTCCGGGATGTAGGAGTCGAACTGGGAAGCGGAGGGAAGCTATGCGACCTAGATTACACAGACGACGTCGTGTGCCTGTTCGAGTCTGCGGACCATGCACAATGCGCACTGGATAAACTGTGGAGATCGGTTGCAAGGTTTGGCATGTGCTTTCATTTTCAAAGTGCAAAGTGCTGTTGCAGGATTGGATACTATTAGTCGCAACGAGACTACACCTTGACGTGGTGTGACGGCTTGCGTGCCTTCATGATCCAACGAGTTATACAGGATGGCTTATCTCAAGCCGAACATCCGACCATGCCTGAAAGGTCGTGTGTACTGTGCTGCAGTGCGTT
>LUCM01001483.1:53661-118546 GCA_008360955.1 Fasciolopsis buskii | reverse complement strand
TTTTCGATGAGTATCAAGCTGCCATTCAAGCCACAAGTGTCATATGTGAAATATCCAGTCATCCCACTGGAAGAAAAGTCGAACGATTTCAAGCTAATTGGCCACACAAGCTTGCGTCTTTCTTCGCAACTGGCAAACACACCTGTGGTTGCTTCAACAATATCATGGCATCAACCTTGCTTCAATGCGCCAGTCAGTGAGTCATAAAACTCGCGATAGCTTTGGTTTACCGAAGGAAATGTCTACTTTTGGTTGCAAATGGACCTGTTTGCAGCATACGTAATGTTTCCCAATTCAGTCTTACACTTTTGCACAATATTTAACTAGCTATGCTATAAGAAATGGCTTGAACTCATCACCATCGGCAACGATTTTGGTTTGTTTTGCTCGTACTCCCAAGCATATCGACATACGAGAGCTTGGTCATTTTCTACATCAAATATGAACCAAAGGGATCAACTGAAACTAGCGGTTCAAATTGGGAACTTTCACTTTTTGAGATGTATTGCGTTCACAAACAGTTTCTTTTGGATTTTTTTTAGTCATGTTGCACCTTGTTCTCCATGAACGCACGGAGTAACACTCACTGTGAGCTTTGGCAAATACGTTCGTTATATTGTTTCTAACAATTTCATTTTATTCTGATCATGTTGTAGTCGATCCTAAATTGCTGAATTTATTTAAAGCTAGCCTGTTCCCAGGTATTCGTTGCAACTGCGTTTGAACCTCAACGTTTTCCACTGATTTTGCCCAAATTGTGTGAATCTGATCAGTTTACCTTTTATTTTTTATTATCTAATAGTCAAAACCACAAAACAGCTCCAGTTTGAATGTGAAACTTCGACGCAGGAAGCTCAGTGAAACGTATGATGCTTTTGGTAACACCACAAATGAACTCAGTGGATTCTGATCAGATCATGAATTTCACAGCAGAGTTCAACAGTCATGTGACGTGCATTGGGCGCAACGCATTATAGATTGACCAGAAATAACATTTTCTATAGTTCTCCATCAGAAATTGCAGTGTTTTGCATCTCTCGTCTTTTAGTCGACCTCTGTTACCCATAAGTTTATTGGATCACGTTTACGGTTGTTCGTTCACTCAGTACCATCGACATCTAATTAATGTAGTGGCTAGTATGCGTACCTGAGTATGTTCTTACACAGCCCAGGGAGATGATATTTTGGATAGTTGTGTTCAGATCACTAATATGATTACGTAGACTTGCGTTGAATTGATAATTCAGGGTTTATCTAACTGGTTTTGACTACGGGAACAGAAATGTGCTTGAATTTGAGCGTCTAGCGGATAAAGTTATCAACCATTATGGATACGGTTCACGTGTCAACCGTCTCGTGAATGACGCTTATTTCCACGAGCCAATCCACGGAAGCATTTTGTTCAGTGTTATGCCAAAGCAGAAGCCAACTAGGACAATCTGACGATTAGTTTCACTGGTGCGGTACTAAAAACAACTTGCTTTCAAACGACACTACCCAGCACATTGAATTATTTACTTTTGTCTCAATGATGCACCTATTCCGCATCAACACAGGCGTTGCAAGAGAGAGAGAGAAAGAGAAGAATTCCCATTACTTGTTTTACTGCCATTTCTCCGATTACTGAGGCATAGAACATGCTGAGGATGTACAGTTAGGGTGTTACTGCATTCACTGATCGGTGTTTTCGATAGGCTTTGGGTATGACCACTTGCATGATAACTGTGTGCCACGGCGGAATTGGTTAGAAGTTGGCTCTGCGAGAATAAAGGGGCCTACAGTGTAATTTGTTCCTAAATACTTTGAGCAATTTTCATCGTTGAGCAATTGTCTCTGTGAACAGATAAGCAACAATGTCTTTCATTGTCGAAATTTGACGCAATATTTAATACGATCGACTGCACGGTACACTCTAGCTGTTATGATAGAATACTTTATGGGCCCAGCTGTTTTGCTTCCTAAAGTCAGAACTGCTTTTTTCCACAGTTAAATTCCACCAAATAGCTGTATTGTCACCAGTGATTCTTTTTTGAATGGTGATGGATTTTCATGGAAGTCGCTTATGTTCGGGAGATACCGTAGGGTATTATGCGTGCACTAAGTTAACTCTAGCTTTCTCACTAGGAGATCGGATGAAGTCTTGTGGAGCTGTAGCACAAAACATTACCTTAGTGCAGTCATCAGTATTTTTGAGTCTTGGGCAATGCCTTTCGGTATAACACACCTACACAGACATTTTAGCTTGTACTTTTTTTTGTTTTCGTGTGCTGCACATTTAGGAGGTTCCTCCACGAATGCTGTAAAATGTTGTTTTTCTGTTTTATTGTGGCAAAACGTTTGCCGCCGTAACAGATTTTTGTCTTTTAATAGGTGACCCTTATTTATGCAGACGCCTCGAATTCGTTTTTGCACGTATTTCATACAATGGATTATGCATGCATTTCTTTGATGAGTACAAAACTATTGTCACAATTTCACACGAGGCTATGACATCAAACTGTTCGATTGCATTTTTGACACGCGATTTGCGTGTACGGAGTTCGCGTTGTCCAAAACAATCACTGCTTCGCCCTCTCTAGGCCGCGCATGCTGACAGAGAACCCGACCGGTTACCAACTGACAGAATATGGATTCCAGAAAGTAGAACTACCAGTAGTTTTAATTCACAGTAACTAGACATCCTTCTTTGTATCTACTACAAGCGTCCCCATTTGAAAGAGTAGCTAGATGCGAGAAGACTGGAGCTATTTTTCACAATGTTTTCACCTCTGGCTAAATTCTACTTGAACTTACTTGATGATTAGGCTGTATTTTGATAAACATTGACTGATATTTGCACTGTTTCTTGTGATTGGTTTATAGCTATTGATTCAGCGTTTCCTTATTCTTATTCCCAATCATATATTTGTTCTTTTCTTAGTAGCTGTAGCACGAATGTCGAGCCTGTTGGGAGGTCATTCGGAGCGTAATCAGTGTGAATACTTTAATCCTGTTAACTCATTGTTCATCTTAGCCAAATCACGTCGAGTGTGAGTCAGAATAATCAGAAAAGCACGTAACCAAGTGAATTGCAAGTGGAACTACAATGGGAAGGACTTTTGTGACCGATTGTTTGTTAGTAGGGCGGAATAATCAGACAACCGACCCAAAGGCTGTTAATAAAGCTGCCAAAGGTAGTGCAATCTGACTGGTAGTGAGATTCGGGTGATAAAACGATCGCTGTTTCTTTGGCTCAAAACTGTGATTGTTCACTATAGTTCCATATATAGATCATACACAAATTAATTTGATTTTGTTTTGACTCTCTTTAGAGGCGGAAATGCTAGGGTAAGTTCGATGTGCTGATTTGTCCAGAAGGTTTGGAATGTAGATCACATAGCTAGTGACCTTTGAAAGTAACGGGTAGAATCGATGGATTATGCTGTGTGCCTGTATATTTATGTGTGCAGTTATCTATCTATCGAGCAAGAAAAGACGCGAGAATAGATAAGAATGAAGTGACTGAGCTTACGCCGGGAGTTTTCTAACTGGGAAAAACTGTCGAAGCCAGACAAACCAATTAGATAGCAACCAAACTTGACTAAAAAACGAAGGAATAGTAGTGAATTCCCAAAATTGCTTGGTCATTTGGAGTTTCAGTTAAATCCCTCTGAAAAGTTCTTTTTCGGACTACCTTTGCAACACGAGCGCTCTTTTGTGGATTTGAAGACCATTGAAAAGACTGATTACAATCGTCTACAAGCTAGAAATGACGAATTCGCAGTGGGGAACAAAAATCGCAGAAGAAAATGGTACATATTTGAGGGAATTGGCGACTAACAGGTTTGCACCAATCGTGTTGAACGAAGAACATCCAATAAATCTGAATTTCAAATGATGCTACAACTGAGAGTTGTTCAGTCAAGCTTCTGAAACATAGGACAACGAAAACACCTTTTTCATTTCACTGAAACTAAATCGAGCTAGATTGCACCAGTCTTTGGAAAAAAGGCAGTGGCACTGATCAAAAGTGAATAAAATCCTACAGTATTACTAAAGGTTGACACTTGCAAGCTATCTCTGGCTAGGAACACTTTTGTTAATCCGTAAGCTACTCTGTGAGGTAGTGACCAAACCTACAGCAATTTGTCATCAGAATAATGGTTCCAAAGCCGAAATTGACACTTTACAATAAAATACTCTGACGGACTACAATTGTATTAAAGTCCAGTGCGCAATGAAATCGCTTCCTGAAACAACGTTATTTTTTCTTCCTTTCGATTAGTGAGATTCATACTAATGATTCTACTGAAATGCTAATGACTCTCGTATGCATTGAACAACTTCTATCTGTTTTCCCTGTTGTTTCAGCTGCAAGAAACGTGCAGAATGCCGCTCCCTGTATTTCCAGGAAACCACCAAGCAGTGTTTGCTCTCGCTGTACGTAGATTCTCTGCTACCCCCAGCTTTTTCCTCAACCACCTATCGATGGGCGCGTTTCGGACGGCCTGAATGGTGATTAAGCGAAGATTTTGCTCATTTGTTTCAGCTTACGAAAGTGCCACATTAATTTTCCATTCTGAAATGTAACAGGCGTGTTTATCAGATGGCCATTTTGATGAATATAATTTTTATTGATTTTTTCTGACAGACACAAACATCGGATGTAAGATGGGAGGGCACATTCAGCGTAAACTTTCCACGGTGAGTAGTCATTTTCGTCGGCGGAACTCCTTGATCTTCTAATTACTTATTACAAAGTTATTGGTTTCACCTTGCCGTAGTGTGAATTGCATCAGCAAACTAGAAAGTGGGTCGATACAGGTCCAGAGATTTTAAATTCCACTGAGACCTGCTTGCCTCCAGGACATAAATTAAAACAATCCCTCGGTTTCTTAAAGCTTTCGTATGAACATTTACTTATGAGTACTTCCAATCAACATCATTTCGAATGAATCCAGATTTTAAGCATGAATTCCGACTGGATGGAAGCAAGTTAATTCACACCAGCCACGACTTAGAACTGTACGGGCTGTACCATTTGAGCTTTGGGGCGATCACGAGAGGATTCTCATCCCGCCGTGCTTGGAAGCGTTTCACATTGTCACATTTCTTACTAGAAGCGCTAACCAAAATGATGTCTGATGGATCGTATTGATTTGGACTCCAACCGAATTCAATAGGCAGTGCAGTGTGGTCAAGTGTTTCACGAGATACGATTCAAAATATCTGGTGACGAGAACTCGCTGTCGATTAGGACGAGCTTCCCAAAAAATATTATTTTCTATCAAATTTCAAAAGTCACTTACACTTAGGAAAATATTTTTCAGCTCGCCTTGAGGACTTCCAGTTTGTGAACACTTATATGCGCGGCAATTTTCACAATTAGTTTGGTTTAAAGAAGAATGCAGAAGAATAAAGTAAAATTACTGCCTCATTTTGTTGTGTCCAAGGTATGCCTAGTTTGGCCTACCAAAAAATATCCCTTTTTCGCTAAATATTCGAAACTCTGCACCACAACGAAATTTATCACTTAAACCAACACATTTTTTTTGCCGCAGTATTTGGGATTTGAGCATTCTCAAGCAATGTGTCACAATAGCTATATGCTAGAACGGTGGATGACGCAAGAATAATTAGTCAATGAAAAACCTACGGGAACATCACTACCTAGTGAATCACATTAAATCTGGGAGCTGCAAAGCAGGGACGGGCAGCCGCACTGATATCTCTCGAAATGATTTCACTAGATACACTCTGCTGTCAACGATCGAAAATTTTGGATGCAATTGATCATTGAAGATATCTCATTCGAAAATATCTGCTCCAGTCTACCCTCATACCGAATAAGTCCTAGCAAACCGATTAATTCTATTTTGTGCTACTTTGCTCTTATGATCGTATGATCTTTAATGGGTTAAGAGATCTCCGTTTGAAATGTTTTTAACACACTCATCTGATTCTGTTTGGTGGACTTTCATGTTTCATCGCCAAACTACCCTAGTCTAACCATGCCCTTCGTCAGCCTTTAGCCAATGATGAGAGGGGTTGCTTTCTTTATAAAAATCCAAAGCGCCTATGTAAGTTCGACAGCAACTGATTAGGCCCGACCAGACTTGATAGAGTTAAGCAAACCTTTTGATTGTTGACCATACCATAGTTTGTTCTTTCGTTTTTCATCAACGTGTTCTTTATTCCCTCGTAATTCCGACGTACCTGAAATTTATACACACATGAAACAGCAGTTTTTGGACAGGTGTTTGATCATCGTGAACCACTCCACCGTGACAGTGTAGATTCAAAAGACCTATTTATACACCTGGAGTTTTGACGAACAGAATGATTGTGAGTAGGAAGAACGAAGAGTATTGCAACTTTCATCAGCGTACTAATTCATCCCCCTATCGGAATTACCACAATAAGGGAAATGTCGGATAAAGGGTCAAGAACAGGATCAGATCAAACTGAGTTGACTGAATGTTAGAAGGTGCCACATGTCAAAATGAACACGCACATATAAATTTCTGGAGTGCATCTGTACAGATGATGTGACAAAAAATGCCCAGTGTAGAGGAATTATAACACATGTGGAAGCTTTTCCCTTTTCTGCTTTCTCATCATTGATTGCCTACCAAAATTTAGTATTCCTTTGCGAGCGGTTTAATACCAGGATGCTCAAGCGGAGTAAGAGTAGACGTGTAGAACCGCCATCGAATATTCAACCAGATGCATTAAACTATGAAGAAGTTCATTTTAGACTCATGTCATTCATCATGTCCTTGTGGTACTGTTTCGCTGTTCTATCCCCATATGACATATAATACTGCAAGTACTCTGCTTTTCGCCTGAAGTTCAGAGACAAACGTCAGCTTTTCTTAAAGGGAATGCCAAGAAATGGGCAGTGAGCCTGATGGGCTGGAGGAACGGTTTGACAGTGACAAATTAACGTGGTTCGTGCTGACCAACCGGAAAGACTTTGATCGTTTTCGCCTGATCAGCCATGGCGAAAGTAAACTAGAATCGCAATGATTGATTGAATTCGCTTGAGTTTCCTATTGCGGTATAAATATTTAACACAGAAAGGATATTGACTTAAATTCAGCTTGGAAAAAAGGGTCCCATAATTTTGTCCAGATTTTGTGTAGAATAAGCGACCGTCTTATGCGGTTGCGAAGGACAAATCTGTGGGGCTCAGAATTTGTCGCCCAAAACGAGATTCTTTTCATCCCAGAAACGTTACCTTACTACGTATAGACGAGACATTGAACACTTGGAAGAACTAGCTACTTTGGTATTCTTTACATGAGGACTGATTATTAGCAAGCAAAAGTACATCCGAACTGCCGAGAAGGAACGGCGTTTTATGTCCCCTGAAGACGGTTTGCGTTTAGGGCAATGCTCTTTGGAATTACAAAATCACCCACAATTCTGAACGATTACTGAACAGCAGTTTGCCTCAGTGTGTTCAACCAATACATTTGCACAGTTGTGCTCAGACTGTGATTGCTGACTCCGCACAAAATCCTCAAAAGAAAAGAACTAGGGATTGCCAAAAATTAGCCATGAGATAATGGGTTGTGCAGCCGTACAGAAAAGAAGAGCTTCCGAATACGAGACTGTGACCCATTGCCTCTAACCATCACTTGGGGAATCTCGGTGATCCCAACACCGTAGTTTAACTGCACTTACACGAGCCAGTCTACTGGTTAATGTCTACCTAACTTTGTGCAAGTTCATTGATTGCTCACATCTACCCATTATCAAACCATTACGTGCCTCGGAAAATAGCGCACAACAAGATAGTCGTTCTGTGAGCTCGCGCCAAACTAATCTTCGTCCAGATGCTCTCAGCGGTCATGTTTCTGAACCATACAGCATTGCCGACCTCACTGCTGCTGTGTACACCTGAATGTAAGTCCCTCGAGCGAATGTTTGAAACAAATTGACACAATCCAGAGCAAAGGCAATTCCAAATTGTTGCGACACCATTTACGACAACTTAAACGATGTTCCTTTCGTGGCTTTGTCCTCCATGTTGCAGCAGAAAATAACGTCAATAACAAAGCGCATCAAACAAGTCAACTAATTGCAAATCCATGCTCACGACATGGAAAAAATCTAGTTTGTGGCAAAAGCTTCCTTAAATCCGATTCTGATTTTCACTAGACATCACTAGGCGTGGTTGATCTCAGCCTGTTCAACCCACGGTTTTCCTACCTCCAATCTGGTTACTGCTACTCAGTGATTATGCTAGGATGAACCTTAAGTGATATCTGCGGGTCGGGAGACTGCTGGGATACTGTCAGGGGTATCCGGAGATTGTTCTACAGGACATAGGTTTCTGGGAGTGTCGCACCGGTCCTTCAAAGGTACGACGCCCTCCCTAAGCCACCATGTGCTTGCTGAGTGTCCTTAATGACTCGGACCAGCCACCTAGCTTGCAGCAAAACTCCCAAAACAAGTAGCACTACACCCTCTGCTCCAAAGTTACGTTCCCGATTTATCTTCTTTTGTCGTTTATATGCAGGTGACAGAGATTGTGTGTTCCTTAGCTTCAAAAATATGCATGCTAGATGGTTAGCTGGTATCCATTGTCGAACCGGTCTCTTCCCTAATGAAAATGCCTGAAATTCGCGAGACATATCCGTCATGATGATATAACTTTTAGGGGTGAATTTGAGTATATCACGAAAATCGAAGGTCACGGATGCTAATAGTCATCCATTTGCATTCCGTAAAAAGTAGGCTAGTACTTCGTGAGTCAATGGTTATTCACCAAGGCTACAAGTGGTACCCATCTGACCGAAAACACTGAGTTTCTATATTTTTCCTTGGTGAGTATACTGAGAGGTTTAAATTTCATTACAGCCCTCCCTGATTAAGCTTATCGACAATCCTCCAGGTGGACCAGTTTTCTGTTAGGTTCATCAATTTGTGATGAGCTCCACTTCTAGACGTGAACATCGATAAGTCTGTAATAAATGAATTGGGACCCAGAAAGTGAGGTATTTTTAGATGTGCTGCACACACCTGGCGACATGTGAGAAGTCATCCATATCGATTCTACGTCTTTTGATCACGGTTCACTGAGGCCGGACCAAAATAGTCCACTACAACTTAAAGAAAATGGGACCATACTTGTTGAATTCTGATGGTCGGAGAAGGGCTATCATTTGCTCACACATGATTGTCAGTTACCCCCGGCATCATCATTTTGCAATCGTACCCTTGGCTACCACTCCTCCTTGCCATATCTTAAATCTTCTGCGCATGCTCCTAGTATATTAAACGTTTCTACTTGGTCTACCATTAAGTGACACCACCAGTTCAGGAGCATATTTTTGGGTAAGATCCGGAAAATTACCCAGGATGGTTAGGACTTTCAAGTTGATTTGTGTGATTCGGTCATCAACCATCAAGGTAAATCAACTGAATGCAACCGGATTAAGTTTGATCATCTTGTAAAGAATCAAACAAAAAACTACGCTGGGTTTGTCGTTAGCATTTTTTAAACAAATTCTAACTTTGTTCGCGTACATAATTTAGTATAACGCACCTAACACTTTATTCTGTTCTTGCTGTGTCTATAAATTTTCATCATCCTGAGGCTAGTCATTGATCTGATGGTCCACCAGCTTTACCAGAAGGCAAATTTAAAACAAATAAAGGAAGCAACCTATTTCAGCAACTGAAATAAACTGGAATATCTCTAGCGACCTCAGGTGCCACAGTATCATATGGTAGCAGAGCCATTTCCTACTGAAGCGTTGACCACTTTCCTTCTCCCGGGACCACAAGTGAGGCCCCCTCAAAACACTGGATGAAATTCTTGCATGTCGCTAATCGATGCTACTGACAGGGTTTCGAACATTTGTGAACGTCCGCCTGTCGGTTCGTTAGATTAGTACTCAACCTGATTTCCGTGTTTTTCATGCAGCTTAGGATAATGTAAGGAGGCTGCCTAAAATCGCGTTCAGCAAACTCGATTTTCGCTTTTTCCTCAATGAAAAGACAGACTTTTACTGGCATGATTGACGCAGCTAACTGTGACTTTGAGGCCCTTAACTTTACTCACTTGGTAGCTAAATTTGCCTTTCTTTTTCTACTTTACTTGTAGTCTGTCGGCGAAAAAAATAACTGAAACGTTCCGGCTGTCAATAACAGCAAAATGGGACAATAGAGCCGCATTCGTTTCTACCAGGCGACCCAAGTGATGTTTACTAATCAGTTGTCAACAACGCAGACAACAACCAAAAGACAAATAAGACTTCAAATGGAGAGTGTTAGATAAAATTATCAAAACTTAAATGTGACCAGCTTTACGATGAGAACAGTCAAGATGAATTAACAAATACAAACCAATTTAATTCGTCCGAAGATCGTCAAAATGTCTGCCTTGAAAAAAAGTAAAGCCTTGAGTTCCCAAAAATACTCATTACTTAGGAATTAAACTCAGGAACTTCGTAAAAACAAAAAGGTGCTGAAAGCAGCTTCAGTAAATTTACACTTGAAGCTTATTTTCCTCCAGTATCACGGTTAACTAGAAAAACCATAGAACAACGTGAAAAAGGACTACAAAATCCGCCTAAACTTACCATACCCTTGGTTTTAGGCATTGATCGCTGCTGTAAAATCTAGGAATTCCGGATTCTTGAGGAGATCATAATCCGGGAGTTTTAGCTACATGTATCTTGAGGGAGCATGTGGTGTAGAAGTTCCTACACATCGATGAAAAGATATCAAATTAATGACCAAACGGATCGGTGTGCAACAGACGTTTGAAAAACAAACTGTTCTCGGTGTTCAAATTTGACTGCACTGCCATCAGTTTACTTCAGTTTAAAGGAAAGTATTAGGTACACAAAAATTCTCTTCGGAAATGAAAATGACTAGATAAAACGGAGTGAACAAAATGAATTGTAAATGCGGATCTTTTGCAGATGCAAGAAAACTTTAACTCAGCAGTCCAATCAGCCGAGGTGGTTTTTCCTAACACCAGACGTTTAATGAGAAGACTATCAAACACTAGTCTTATATGCGCGGCCTGTTCCACCGAATGTTCCGGAGCACATGCTTGATGGTGACTCAATAAGAGAACTTTAGGCCTTTGTTACTTCCAACGGCACACAGGCTTTTCGCTGACGGGGGTTTGTAATTGCTTACTGGAGTTGGCCGTCATTCCCTGTGACTTAATTTGTGGGTATGTAATCACGCTAACTTGTTTGTTTTTTACACGGTGAACAAAGGACATTCTTGATTAACATGATCGAGTAGGGAACAACAAACCACATTGTACGAATGTATTAAGATTGAGGCTTGTTCCCTATCAAACTATGAAGTCTTTCAAGACCATTCAGGTTTTACTTATTCAGTCAAGCCGTTGTGTATCTTGTAGGAAATCATGAAGATAAACAGTTGTCCATATCTGACCAGTTCAAAAAAACGGGATCCGGAGTAATGTGGTATCAAAGCGAATAAAATGGAATTGCTTTTTTGACCATCGCTTCACTATGGGCGATCGTAGATAAAACACCTGTGTACATATTAGTTACTCCTACTGAATTGGCCGTTTGTTTCTGTTCACACTATGCCGAAGTACAGATTGTTGTCACCAGTTCACAAGAAAATTGTAGCCGAACATCTCCACATGCTGTCTTAGGTGGTGGATTCACAAAGCGCGAAACCATTGTTTAGTAAGCAGCTCGTAGAATTTTCGCCTAAATATTTCATTTGAAACGGAAGCGACCGGAGACCAAAATGCCCCAGTTGAATTTGAAATTATAGACCGCCTGTGCTTGCGTGCCGGACTGAATCAGGCAGAACGTTTTACGTTTACCACCGCGGGGATAAATTCAACCCGATTTTTGGATGACACTTATTCTGCGGAAAAAACAATGACAACGACGACAAAAGCAACAATCGTTATTGTTTGCTTCCGATTTTACTGGAGTTGGGATAATCTTCAGAGATCAGTTCGACATGAATTTAACAATAATTTTTCACACGATTTCCGAAGGATGTGTTGATTAGCTCGTTTTTTTAGATACACAGTCAAGGTGGCATTTTAATAAGAAATGAACCCTTTCGTGCTGCTGAAATCGGGCCTGAGATACCGGAAGTGCCGTTACGAAAACTGTTTACAAGTAATATTTATTAATCGACAATTCCGACTACGGAGTATGCAAACGATGGATAGTTACGGGTCAGTAGTTCTTCAGTCATCATCAATTTTTATCATCTTACAATGCGATTTTGGGCGTCAATCCAAATTAGATTACCAGACTAGTTTCAGTTCAGTCGCGTCGCAATACTTGTCTGAATGTGGCATCCTAGCTGGTACTGAAAACCATCAATTTTTGTTCTCTTTTCCTGAGCGCAGACGTTCAGCATTTGACCATGCCAAGATGCATGCCGTTGATGCTCTAACGTTTAGTTTCTACATGAACCCAAAAGATAATTCGGGCAAGAACTGATGATTCGGTTCAAAGCGAATAAATTATTTGTAGGAAATGAAATAAATCATTGTCCTACAGATCAATTCATTCTCAAAAACACCTTTCCAGGTGAGCTTGGAAAGTATTTTCTGCGTGAACGTTATTAATTTTCCAATGCTTAGGATACCTTCGATAGACGCCCATCCACACTCTTCCCATAATAAATTCCTTTCCATGCCGACTAAGATATTTTGAGAAAATTTTCGATCAACTCATCTCTTGTCAATATTTCTTTAGTTTTTCACGCATCACCCACGCGTTTACAAAATAAACGGATTACGAAAACATGACATATTGCATTCGGAATTTGTGGAGGAAACGATTAGCTGTCATTTGCTGTTGCGTGTTTGTTAAACATCGAATCACATAATGAAGATATATAAAAGATTTCCCACAAAAGATAGCAGAATGTATTCGGCCGGTTGGATCACAAATAAAGACAAGTTTTACTACAACATTTTAAGAGCAAGGTGAACGATTTTATTTCTTAATTTTGGTATGATATGCTTTTGATTAACGTAACATGAACATTTTCAGTGGAAATTGATGTGCATTCTAATACTATTTAGATCATTGAACTGCATGAGGTTTAAAATTAAACTGAAACATTGCAGGCAGTGAAGCCATCACATCCCCTACTCACCATAAGTGCCGCTCGATTGATAAAGCTGTCCAATGCTTTATCACTATGAAAGATAAATTTCATCTTAGACAAACTATCCACCAATTATTCCGACCATTTCCATTTACGATTATGACAGCGCAGTAATCATACTGATTCAGGTTGGCAGTACTTTTTATAATCATTCTGCGTTCGGTCTACGGTCATAACAAAGCAGATTGGAGCTAGGACAATAAAACCTCTCTTCCATTGAAGTTTCATTGCCCTAAGATCCTTCTTCACGGCATCCAGTTAGTATTCTTCTCACTGCCTCCTCGTGGGTCCATAGTTATTCACATAGATGCCGAATAGAGTTCACTGCCCACATCTAATAACAACGATAGAATAAATTCAATCTGCTACCTCAGAGGCAGAAAGTTTTCTTCAGGCGAAATATTTAAACATCTTCGATATTCCAAATTTACGTAAGAAGTTGATCCGGACGGCCTGTGTTCTACCCCTCTGCTGCAAGCGAAATCCTTTGTTAACGACCTTATTCCAACAACCGGGAAACTGCACTGGTGATTCCCATTCAAAAACACATTCTCGAAATAACTAAGGCACTTTAGTTCCATTGTCATAACTTCTTCTGCGCTCAAATGAACTGGGCATGCTGTCTTTAGTGGTCTTTAGTTACTCATTTCCCTGTTCTCATAAGTCGACTATGTCTACCCTGTACATGCAGCTCTCTCGGTTCGGCATTCCTTTACTAAAGGCATAAACATGGCCGTAAAATCATTCCTCTCTCTTCTTTTGGGCTTTCATTTCACCGTCAAGTTGCTTCTCCATCATCATGAGTCCACTAGATATCCCGTTTCTACGCGGTCCTGGTTGAAAGCTTACTTTCCCATTGGAACAGAATGCACTAAACTTGTTTTTTACCTAATAAAATCAATGCATCTTGGTTTGGGTGTTCTCCATCGAGCTGCTCTCTTTTCTCTTCTCACTGTTTTTCTTTGCCCCGCCTCCTCAGGTTCATTCATAGGCGAGTGATGCTATTCTCTGACAGTTAATTCCCAGATAGACAGATTTTGGATCACTTGGAGCATTTACGCAATTCTCAGAACTCTTTTTCCCTTTTCGGTGGCAATCCTAACACATCTGAATGTTCTAACCACACGTTTACTCCTGGCTTTTGTTTCTTCTGTGTGCATCCGAGTGTTGGTATCATCATCGTTTACAGAGTTGGGTCAAAAAACGCTCAGGTATTCCAAATTCCATCAGGTAACTGATATCTTTCGGACTAAATAAAAAGGAACACACATTTCTAGTCTTGCCAAATCAGTAGACAGAATCTCTTTGACGTAAAACAGTCTGAAATTACTTTGTCCATCAATGCCCTTTCACTATCCTAAACCGTTTCTCTACAGTCGTATTTCCTGGCCAAATAAACATGTATTTTAACTTACTTTTCCGAGGTCTGTCTATCATTAATCGTGTCTATTCAGGAGTAGCTTGTCATGCGGTCATAATGCCCAACTCAAAAATCTGAATCAGCCGGGAATTGCCATGTGTACGTGCCAAACCTAAACACGCTGCATGGCAAATCCGAGGCAAATGTCTCAAAGTCCAATAATTAGTCGACTTCGGATTTCCGTTTTTTATTCGACCGGAGATCCGTTTCGCTTCGGAATCGTTTACCTCAGTGGCTAACCACTTCAACTTCTGCCCGACCACTGTCACAGCAAACATTTGCCGAGATTTAGAGTTTCCAATGTTTCTTATAGCGCTTTAGATAACGCATCGGCGTTAGTGTGCTTCCGACCAGCTCTGAGATGGGATTCAGCGGCAAATTTCACTGGCTGCTTTGTTCAAATGACCATTTATACTTTTGGTTCTTTGTATCTTTGCACTCACTTTGGGGACTGGGGATCCGTCCGTCCAATAAACCGTCGGCCCGATAAAAGTACCGGAAATACATTTGAGTGACCAAGGTCAACATTTAAGTTAGTGGTACTATAATAATTCACTCCTGAGTTCCTCAGACAGCCGCTGGCATGCCGGATGACACGCTCCCGGAATACTTTTGCCCTAATGCCAGTCGATCTAGCATTTTTGTCCGAAATACAGCCCGGAATTCTGCTGGGGTGCCCTCTATAAACGAGGTTATAGCTCCCCGATTGCGTCCTGACACTCTGAGGACCAGAAGAACAATCTGTTGTTCTCAGTTAAGCAATACATTGGAACTGCGATATTGTGTTGGTACTGCAGGAATTGGAGATGAAATGGAACAGGTCGCAGGAATCTTTGCACTTCATGCATAGAAGTGGGAGCAAGTTGTGAGAAATAAATTCTTATCGGAAATCGATTGGAACTATTTTCAACACGTTTTTGCCTTTTCGATTTTACTTGAAGTAAGTTCCCGAGTAACGCGAATGTCCATAGATTCAGTCCCATGCATTCATGCAATGCGAACACTTTTGCGAACACTCCACGAATTAAATTAATTAATTATTTCCGTTTGCTTCAATTAATTACTAAGATACTTTTCCCGGTGAGACTGTCTCAAAGCTGGTCGCAATGCAAATTTTGATTGCGTTATCATGCAACTCCATTCAGGACCATTTTCTTTTGTTTGCTGACATCACTATTGTTTGACAACCGACTAGTAAACCTCATCTTGGTCTCCGCGTGGAACAGAATGCTTTTCTATTGTCTACTTTTGCGGTTAATGAGAGTGGGGACGTTTTGGTCATTCGTCTCCCCGGCCGAATGAGAATAAGACAGGAAAAGAAAGTGAGGTTTGGCGACTAAGGTATAAAGGTGAGTACACTGTCACGAAGTTATTAGAGTTCTTTTATTAAGACAAGCGAACAAAGATACTGTTATAGCCAGAATGAGAAAGGGTAACTTCTGCATTGGCGAGCCTTCCTAAGGTCCAGAATTACAAGCAAACTTTTGAACTCGATATCATCCTGATAGTGAAATTCTTTGAATGCCTCATTTCCCAATTTTCTGAGCCCCTGAAAACGTATTTAAGGTGTGGGTGAAATGCACATAATCAGTTAATCAATCCCGTAATGATCCAAATGTCCATGCCAGACACTGGGTGCTCGGATACTTTTGATTCGTAATCACTACGGGGTTAATGCGCGTCATTCCAAAGTGACTACCTTGTGGCCACCAATCTCTACAAGCAGAATTTCTGTTTAGTGTTGCAGCACTGGTCCAAGGTAAAAGTGGATCAAAATCAAGCCAGGAGCTAAACTGCTAGAATTCGGATCACGTCAAAGCACTCCTTCTTGCTTACCGCTCATCTATCCAAAGACCACTTATGCATATTAGGAAAGAATATACTAATTAGATGCTTCTAGAGATCGGACATCATCACTGACTGAGCTATTGTAAGAGCTCTTCAGTTATATCAAGTGAGGACAGATGATTTGAGACGTTTATACAGCAACATGCTTCAGGTGATGCTAGGACATCCAGTCATTGCGGCACAGTAGGTATGGAACATCACTGGATCGTTTGAATATATGCAGCTTGCCCGATGGCGTTACGCGCCTGTTATTTCGTACGTTCAATGCAAGGGTAGCAACCAGCAGGGAATCATCTCTCTGGTCCCAGCCATCAACATCACTTTGTAAATTTCTCCAAGCTTGTTCTGCTAACCCCAATCCAGGTGCACGTATAACTGTATACAAAAGTGTAAACATACGGAAAATTCTATTGCGCAGAAGAGCAAATCTTTCAATCATTCGGCATTTCACATTGAATTTTTAATGTTAAGCATGAGAGTGGTGGATGAAAAATAGTTTGACGTACCGGCATGGAGGACAAATTGAATGTGAAATGACACCATCTCAAATGTAATACAGTTATTTTTTTGTAAATCGCTTCAGTAGGAAGTTCATTCATTTACCGAGTAACAGACAGTTTGCTGATCGGTAACTGAGAGCCGGAGTCCAGGTTTCAAAGTTCCGTGCTAAAAAGGCATTAGAAAAAGTATTGCTTTGTGATTGTGTTGACTTATTCAATGTGCATTCAGTTCAGAAACTGGTGCAGATTAAAAGGAAGACCCATCCAATGCCAATAAATATGGACCTTGGCTTATCTCATCACCAGACTAATTTCACTATCACTAAATCAGTTCTTGTTCTTGTTCGCGGATTCGAAATTTCCGGCGGTTGGTACGAACTTCATGCACATTTACAAGTCGGGCTGATTGAACGTCCACGGGTAATCTTCCTACAATTTGCCAAAGCATTACCAACATTTCTAAGCTAGCTCAGGCACTGTGATTTCAACCGAGATGGTATTCGTAATCGGTCAATTCAATAGGGCCACGAATGGTGTAACCCGAATCGGTCGTTTTGATGAAGTTCCATTTTGATTAATCCTTCATTCATATTTAGATCAGAAATAAAACTTTCCGTTGCACTGACTGATTAACTATTGCCCATATTTATTTGATGATCAATCTACTTTGAGAGTTTATGGGGTTGACGCTGGTGCAAACGAATGATCAGCTCTATGCAGGTAACAATGCGGTTGCGAAACGGTTCCCCATGGAAGTCAGATGAGTGGTATTAGTAACATGGTGCTTGCATACTTCCAAAAACAAGACGCTCCCTACGAATTCTCAAACAACAGTAGCATTATCGTTCAACTGACGAAGTTATCCATCACTTAAATTTCTGCCTACCAGAAATACAATCAAACCTAACTTTGGCAGATAACAAACTCAACGTATGTTAGAAGACTGTTGCGTTCCCCGGAGAACCTTGGCATGTTCATTTTATTTGCATTTCTGCTGAAGCATTCCATCCGGGATCCAAGCACTCTCTTCCTTTACCATAAGTTAATGATCGCTTGATAAATACGTATAATTCGTTGAAGACAGCCTCAATGATTTGATTTGATGAGGATACTACAGCAGAATTTCTAAAGGCAAAAATAAATGGAAACCCCGCGCCGGACATACAGTTTCATAGAACTCGTTGACTTGTTGATGAGGTCCTTGGAATGACAGCCAAAGTTCAGACTTCACCAGGAATCTGAGCGAAGTCATTTGGACGTAATTGGTGATGTATCGTCAGTTAGTATATGGATGAATCTTGGGGCCACTTGTTTTGACTGTGGAGTGTTTGTGCACAGACCTATCTAGTTTCATAATGTGAACTGAGCGGGTATCTATGGCTCCCTGTATGAAGTGCCATCCATTGGTTCACGAGAGTTGATTGTAGCAAGTTCATGTTGTCAGTGCATATCTCTGCTAATCGATGTTTATAAATAAGAACGAGTGGGATAATGAGCTGCTGTTTCGTACACAATTTTCAGTCAAATTGTGCGTTGACAACGAGACAGTGAAAATGTTTGTTTTAGGTGGATAGATGGGATGCTCCAAGTTGTCAATCACATTGGTTAGTTTTGGTATCTTCTGCCAAACTCTCCCGAAATAATTTAATTCAAATGGTCTCACAAATAAATGAGTATAATTATTTTGATTTCACTTTGAAAAGCTTTTACGCGTGAGTAAATGATTTTTAGCAAATGGATTAACCGTTCGCTGTATATATTCGTCCATATACGCTGTCTGCTTGTCTCGTCATTCTTGACCTCATGCGTTCATCCAATTTCTTTTGCGGCAGAGAACCGCCATACTTCTTAATTGCTATCATACGAATGTTCGTGAGTTGCTGAATTCAGTGCCAGCAGATATCTGACACACCTCATGTCTTGTCTCTTGCAGGAATTTGGCACGTTTTCCCTATCATGAGTGTTATTGCACAAATACATATTGCTTAAGAATCTTGGGCAAAGTCGTCACACCACTTGGGCATTTAATTGAAGGTATTTTGACACGAAAGATTCTGGGATCACCGACAACGTCATTGAAACTTACATTTTTTTCGGATGGTCTAATGTATTATTCAAACTGACTATGCGAAACGAAGGTCTGGAAAATTGTCCTCCGCGAAAAAATCATCGACGATTTTCATGTTGACACATGGAGCTTTTTCTGAATCAAACGAACCTTGCAGCAAAGAAACCGTTTTGATGGTCTAATCTTCCCCATTAATCGAATATTGGACAGGTCTTGTTCTTTTCCGTTCCATCTTTGCCATAGGAAGATCAATATTGCTTCATTGCTTTGTGAGTCTTATACTTCCACTGCATTCTGATACCTTATCTTCATTAATACCTACCTATTCTTGACGCTCGCAGTAATGACGTCCGACAGTTGTTACCTATCTAATTGTTTACTCGCAATTCTTTCCTCACAACCGCCGGTGACCGCGAATGAACTTAGGCATCTCAGGTGAATACACGTTCGTTTTCAAAGCGCAGTCGTAAATTCCGGAATGTGGGGTGTGGTGCTAATTTATGTCAGGGTACAATGGAGAACTCAAATGTTCGTCTAAAACAAGCAACCCCAGATGTGGACTTGTGACCTCTGTGTACTCCACTTTATCTTGGCACAATTCGTTGTCAGGCACATTCTCCCAAATCACAAAACCAATTTCCATCATATCCGAATCGATATCATGGATAACGAAACAAGTTAGGCACAGAAAACCTGAGGAACGACTTGCCCTTGTTTCAATAATTCGGAAAGCTTATTATGGTCAATTTTCAATTTGAGCACTAGGTAATCTTAATCTGGTCATAGAATTCGGGAAGAAATCCGCCGGAATGGGTTTGGGTGATGCGATTTCACATTTGGCAATTATTCGGGTAAAATGTTTCAATATGTACCCAGTTTCACACGGTTGTCTACAAAGGCGGAGGCACATAGCTGCAGACGTTTATGTTCCCAAAAATATCAGGGATCTTGTCCAAGTTAGTCCAACCCAGTGATCAAATTCGATTCAGCACAGCATTTTATTGTCCAACGCGGTGATATTTCCACGATTATTTTATTGGTTGAAGTTATGGCATCGTGAGTGAAAACGCACGTCTTTTCAAGGATTTTTGTTAGCACTGGTAATGTATTTTGTATTATGGATCAGACAGTTTCGTTTCAGATGCCGATCTGCTTCATCGGAGCGCACAAAATCAATGGGGACATAAGTAACATCACGCTTAGGCAAAAAAATCGTGATGGCAATTCAGGGTATATATTGCCAGAAATGATTCCCAGATGTCATGCACCATGTATTTTGTTGAACCACTATATCATAAAAGGCCAAGCTTTGCATCTAAAAATTGAAGTATAACTTCTTCACAGTACTTGCGGAAACCGGAATTATCTGATTGAGCGTTAAACTAAGCCTAGTGATCTTGTTGTGGCACCTTATTGCTTTTGATTACTGGTTTCCAGACTGGAAATCTTTTACTTTTAATCCACAAGCGATTAAGGGTCTTGTAGCATAGGAATCCGTCTATTCATCGGTCACACAATGGTCGGTTTTGTTTCGAAAACGCCACTGCTGCAGCTGACTGACTCGACGTTTTCACAGTAGTTCAGTGGAAGTCAGCGCTGCTTATAAGAAGGTTGCCATAAAATGCAGCGGTGAATAATCTCGCAATTCTGAAACGGTCAGCTTTATTCGTAATCTGTTATTATGAAATGCGGAAGGTTCAACGATGTTCCTTGAACATAATAATGCGGGAAATGCACAAGAACAGAGGGTCTACCGCATATTCGGGTTCAAAACTGAAAAATTGACTTCTTTTTATGTCACTCCCTTCAGAATTCGATGAATAGGTCAAAATATTGAAAGGTCCTTCAAGACATGCAAACTATTCCTAACCAATCTGAATTCGAGTCGAATTCCTGCGTAGACGCGGAATGTATAGCTAGCAATCAGCTCTCTATGACGACATTAATATTACTTCGATCATTATTATGATGAGTAATATTTTGACTGTCATAGCCAGGCAGACGATTTGGTCCGTTCCTTAGAAGCCAGAGGTGTGCAAACTCTGCTACACTTTCATATCGGCATATAAAGACAATTCCGAAGAAAGCCGATAATTCCCATTTGACTCATTTACTGTTACTCGTCAATCACACACTCGATTAGTCAAGCAACCCATGAATCAGTCCATCAGTCAACAGTCAATTACAGTGTCATAGGAATATTTTAGATACGCAACTCAAACTGCGGACATCGACGGTGATCTCAATGATCCTCTCTCCATCTTCTCACGAATGATCCAAAGAGCCACTGAGCCTTTCATTTTCTTTTCATTCCACATTGAAAATACATTCACAGCTACTGATAAAACACAAATCAAGTATGCCGAAGACATCACGGTTTGAACTGAAACTGGTATTAGATTCCGGTTCTCGAAGATAATCAATCATTTGTCTTCCGTCCTTCAGTAGTCTCCTTCAACTAATTTGTCACTTGGTCCAACTTAATTTACTCATATCCACATTTTACTTGTCAGAGAAGATCGGTTGTCTTCCATGGAAAAAACTGCCTACTTTGCGATTCGGACAAAAAAGAAACTTCTAATTTCGTATCTATAAAATATCTTGAATTATTTGCACCGCGAAATTTCAGCCGGTTCCAAAACATCCACAATGTAAATTTAACCATTCGGCATTTAAATTTTCAGATTTCCCTTCAGGTCACAAACAATTTGATGGAAAAAAGTAAATATCCGCGTGTGACCCTTCCTATTCTTCATTATTCTCCGGCTAGTTTTGACAAGCTAAGAGCGGAAAATTCAGATTTCTCGAGTAGATGTCTTGAAGTAATCTCTTCAGCTAGCGGTCTTGGACGAAGTCTTAGTTGACAAATATCCCGTTGCTTGTGATCGGCTCTTCTTCAGTATTCTTGCTGTCACAGCGCACTCCGTCTGTAATAGTCTTACTCAAAGAACGTTTGATTATTTCCTAACCCCAAACGGCGTCATTTCGTACGTCATTCGCTCCCATCATGCACGGTGCCATTTCACCGATTCACGGATCCAATGTGACCTTGGAAGATCTTCCTCGGGGCAAAACAAGTAGGCTTCATTATCGCAGTAATTCTGCTGCTATTGTTATTCGTCATATTCAAAAGAGTCCAGATTTATAGTGAATTGCTCAAACGAGTGATTTAAATCCCCGTAGTCTAGATCTAAATCGACTGCCTTAAGCTAGCTTTTTACGGTTTTCACTGTCGCGCTATTCCCAAAGTGTACTTTAACTTCCAGCACGGAAGTCAATTATTTTATTGAGCAGAAAATATTGTTTAAAGACGAGCCAAATTCAACATGTTGTTCGCACGTAATCCAAACTCCACTGGTCGTTTTACCGTTAGTATAAAACAGGCTTGCATTAGACATAAACATGAAGCAACGCATATTCCATTCCGATTAGTTTAACACTTTTCCCTACGCTCATTTTGTTATTGAAGTTCTAAAGTAGGAAAATTTGTCATCCTCATGCTAAATTGGCAGCCTCACATGTGGATTCCATTTTCATATTTGAATACTGAGAGGTAGATAAGTAGGAGGAGGAGAAAATGGAAAAAAGCTTTGGGTGGAAAGGGTTTAGCTTGAATTTGCAATCTATGTCCTAAACGCAAATGCCTAATTCGATGGCGACTACAGAAGTGGAATATCTTCCTTTGACTGGCCTGTATGTATGGATACAGAGCAGAAGGCTTCCAAAATGTGAGGGAATTTCAACTGGGAATAAAAGCACATCAAGCCTTAAGTTTCCCCGAATCATGTTCAGCTATACTGTTCAGTTTCCTTGGGAGCTACTTGACGAGGCTAGTCCAGTGGCTAAATCATGTTAGTCGCTCAGTCTTTGGTATTGTGGTTTTCGCTGCATACGGTATTCACTAATGTCCTTTGTTCTCAAGTGCTGCGGGCAGGGTAGCTCAGAGTTAGAGCATCAGCCTGATAAGCGAAAGATCACCGGTTCGATTCCGGATCGTTGCCTCAGCTTCTCGATACTCGGCAAGTAGGCAGTTATGCCACTCAGTACAGTTTCATTTCAGACAAAGGTTAATGAGACCTGAAATACAAAACGTATATGAGTGCAAGTACCAGGACTGGGTGAATATGGGAAGGCAACCCATATTCTTAACACCGATGGGAAATGAAAAACAGAAAATTGTTTGCTTATGTTCAATTTCGAACCGGAAAATCTTGTGGATGAGTGGGGACAAGAGAGTGATACGTCAGCTTTTGCTGGACGGAATGAATCTCCGCAAATGTTGCAGACCGAGACAAAGCGGATCGCGGTATGTTGGTTGTCAAATTTAATCAGAGCAAATTCGAAAGATGGCAATGAGGTGTGATTACCAATAGCCAATTTGTGGTGCAGTCCCTTGAACTCATGTTTAAGCAAGGTCAAGAAAGATAATCGATGAATAAAGAAGTGTTATAAGCTGGAAGCCGAGATGAGCGAATTAAGAAGTCGTTGTTGATAGATTTTGGAATTTTGGGAGTTTTCTCAATACAAGAATAAACGTTTCAACATGGCGACACGAAATGGAACCTTGAAGTGCTCTGCCCAACGGTCGAGCGTTTACTGTCTACCGTGGATGAGCTCTCCAATCCTATCGCACATCAGTTCATTAACCAAACTTTGCTACCCACCGCTGCCACGCAGAAGATTAAACAGTCTCTGACTGTTATCTGAAGCGGCCACTTCCTCAATCTTTTCGACTACCTTAACCCATATGTTTTCACGGTCATTCTTTAGACTTATGGTCACTGGACGCTGCAACTGCCGACGCATCTTATTCACTCCCTTGCAGTTATGGAGCCGGTGTTTTTGCTTCGTCAGACCCGGCGACCCTTGGTTTAATGGAGCAAAAACGCCAGCTTCCTAACTGCAAGGAGGTGAATAAGATGCGTCGACAGTTGCAGCGTCAGCTGGCTTAAAAATGACACAGGGACTCGTCACAACTTTTCAAAAATCAGCTGCAAGCTGTCCGGAACGGAACATGGGTCTTTTAGCACCAACACAGATGAAACTAACCAGAATGATAACTCCATCAGATCTGGCCACGAAATGATAAATGCTGTGAATCAGAATCAATCACGCATGATGCTTCCGATGACGAACTAATCGTCGGCTTACTGCACGAGCTAGTAAGCATAGGCAGACAAACACAGAGAGAAAAACTGGCGAGTAGTCACAATACTCATGTGTACACACATAGTTGGTGCTCGACAGGTTTCAATCGCAACATGTCTGCAATTGAGAATTAACATTAAAGTAATCGACCGATTAATTATTAGAACAATAAATCAATTAGTTCATCGATTAGTCCATTTTCTTAGTGAGCATTATCACATCACCAACTGTCATCACATTTAGTCCGTTTAATCGCAATGCCTGTCAAAGGACACTTTGTTTGTTATGCCCGAGTGATCATAGGCTGAAGAATATATGGCGTAAAACCTTTCATTTAGGCATACAAAAAGGCTGTTTTTCTCTGAGCCTAGTGTATTAACTATCACTGGTGTATCTTTCATAACACTGGAGGATGTACTCACCAAACTGAATGACAGACATCTAATTAACTATGGAAATTTGCACCGAAGATTTTGTTCTTACCATTCTTCTTCCCTACACAATGATATTTCAAAATGTCCTTCTAGCGCCAGAACAAGTTCAACCTTCTATTCCAAACCATGGCGCGCAATTATTTGTAGTAACTCGACTGATTCTCCCCTAAATCGAATCGTCACCAGTCAGGGACAGGATGAAGCTAACACTAATCATAAAGTTTGCTAATTACTGACCATTCCCTCCGAATTTTAGCACCTACATTTTGACAATGCGATGAATGTATTTTTTTTCGGGAGCATAATGTCAAAGGCGTTCTAGTCAAAATCGTTCGTTCCGGGCTCACGTCCCTGTTAGAATGTTGTGAATAAGCGTGAAACGCCAGTACAGTACTTCCATTGTTTCCTAATGATGAGTCTAACGTGGATATTGCATGATGAATAATTTCGTGAAACTTCGAATTGCCCAATTAGGAAAAGAGTGTCCACGGCAAAATAAACCCAATATGCACAGTGTCCATTTTCGGCAGACATTTTATTCGAGGTTCGGACTGCAACGAAGCTCATTCTCGCATTGATTGGTTTGCATTGCTGTTTTGAAATATTCGTGTATGCTTGAAATATATCTACAGAACCCTAAAAAAAGCCTCACAACCGTTGGTGTTCCTGGGACTGCCAAACATGTAAGTCTTCTGCCATATCGGCGCTGCAATTAATTCAGTTCTTTAAAAATTTACATTCGCTGATTACTTCTCATGATCTGCTTTTTTTCACAAGTTCAGTCTCACCGGTTTCCATATGTCCTGTCGACAATGTTGCTGGCATCCTCAACGCACACCGAGACATGCCACTCAGCCTTGGTAAATCTAGATTTACTTTGCACGTACCGTTATCTTGTTACCCGTTCTCTCTAAATTTTAGATCACTTCACTCATCACATTATTCGCACTGCCACACATTGATGACTGGGAATGATCCGATTTAGTGAACAGTATTTACGCTCTTAATAAAAGTTTCGGACTATCGAGAAGCAGAATGTCTTATCATGATTCCCTGAGCATATTCTCCGATCAAAATTACCAAACAGAAGGGTTGTGATTAAAGAATGTAACATGTGAAGTGCGAAGAAAGGAATACCGAATTGAGCGAAACATTCGACAGTACCGAGGACAATACTAGTAATAATCAGTAGCTGAAAATCTATCAGAAATCGTTCCGTGGATGTCAAGTGATTTCCGGCACTCAATAACATACACCATTAGTTAAACCTAAATCTGGACGTTCGGTTAGCAGATATAAGGAGGCAAATGCAGGATTATCGGAAAAAAATACGAAGTCTTTTGAGAATATGTGAATTTAGTGTGCACAAATTTCGGGAGAACAAACCAAAGGAGCTCCTCAATAGCCCAGGGATGAAAAGACGACCGTCCAAATTACCGGAATGTCTTGATAGTTATATCCATAATTGTCGTGCATTTTCCATCGCTTAGCACATTACACTGGAGGCATTATTCCAAGGCTTAGGATTTTATTTGTCACAATCACGTTATCATCGAGTGGAAAACAAACAACAATTTGAGAATTCGATAAACCATTTACATAGCCTCAAACCAATGTCAGCCGACTCGTCCGATAGCCAATAAACGGCATTATGAATAAAAATAATCATGACGCGATCGGGGACGATCGAAAAGACAGTGATAACCGTTTTGGCCAATGGAATTTAATTCACGTACAAAATGAACGAAGAGGATAGGACCGAAGAAACGGAGATTAATTTGATGGGGAACTCAAAGCAGCCTAGGTCACTTCATGTCATTCCCAAGGCGCTTCTTGACTAGCTGATACCTGATGCATCTCAAACACCGGCATCTAATGAGATTTTGAATACACACTAGCTAAATACACCTCTTTGACCGGTACTCTGCAGGAACAACTCAGCCTATCAGGCAATATCCAAGTGGATAATGGAAATTCTCAAGCCTGTGCGCAAGTTATGGAATTCGTCATCTTTCGTGAACGTGCTACGAGATCAGGATCTATTAGACAAGCAAATTCATTCATAAATATTCTGCTGACATGAGCTGTGGATTTCACTTGACAACACTAAGTTGATCATGATGTCATAATAATAAACATTTCAATTTCAAAATGTCTCCACAGTTGGATGTACCACATGCATAAGGACGGTGTAGCAATGAGATCAGCAGTGAGACTTCTTTTGATGGATGAATTCTTGGTTAAACTACAATGTATTTCCTCATACTGCAAAATGATTTATTCGTCGGTATGTGAGTTTGAAAGCGCGCGAATCGATTCCTTAAATATGTCGTTGAACTGATTCGCTAATCTTTCGGCCTGAGGCAGTCTCGTCATATAAAGCTTGTCTTGTGAAAGACGCTAATTTGAAACCACCAGCATTGTCATACATACAAGTTAAATAAACACCACTTTGGTCTGGGTAACAATGGAGTGGGTAAACATCTGCCCTGTGAGAAAGCCAGACGCGTGGCCTCAACTACGATGTCTGTGTAGTCATTACACACACATGAATGCCTCTCCCTTCCCCCAAGAATTCGTAACCAAGAAAATTAAACGACATCAATATCGTTGCACCAACCATAGTCGTCACCTATTTTCTGCATCCTTTCAACTAACTTAATCTCACACGCGAGAGCTGCATTGATTTTTATGTTGAATTAAATTCCATCACCAACACGTCTTAAAAATTCCGTAATTATGCCGAGTAAACGATTCGAATCTATTCGTAAAACCGACATTACCAAGCAGCGTAGAAATGAAATGAAATCAGGTAGAAGAGCCGCCTGATGAAAGCAATGATGTGAGGAAATGGTATGAGAGAACAAAGGCTGTTTGGAGTATACAAAATTATTATGAGCAGAGAACAAGTTTAAGTTGAAATAAATAGCGGTAGTTTAAGGATCGTGTTTGTAGATCGGAGTTCTCAAATTGAGAGGAAGAGATTAAACTCGTCAGCCAATTTTTTAATTGGAACCCGTGCACTGTGATGCAAGTTGGTTGGCGCGACATGCCAAATTGCTAACCCAGAGCATCTGATTCAGTGATAGACGGGATTCAACGTTCATAACAATCCAGCAATTTATTCCACCGCGATCACATATCGGCACTGAAGAGTGTGAATCATATTCTCGCGCTGTTGTTATGCAATTGTTTATTGCCTTCAAACCAACACGTTTATATTACCTCGGATACCCACTGATATGGATTCCGTTGTATCATCGGATTCCGAGATCTGATCTTAGTTAGAAAGGGCAAGTGACCAAGTGACAAAGTCATTGAGTCCAACAATTATACGTGAAAGAATAGATCCGCCATATGTTATATGGTGATTTCATCCACATTTTTCAACATGAACTCCTCTTTTCAAAAGCTTCATGTTTATTTGACCATGGCCAGTTTTTGATGCAACTAAACCAGTAGATATTTGATTCGGATAATTTAATGACTTCATCAAATTTTCCTTTGAAGACAGTAAAATTGTTTCGAAGATGAGTTTTTGGGAAGACAAAGAACGATGTTCGTAAAACGCACACATACTAGGAAAGGAACCACGTAGATTACTCAAATGAACAAATAGAGTTTCTGTTCACATAGATAAAACATTCCAAATTTTTTGTATTCAAGATTTAGTTGCTAAATGGAATCGGCCAGTTTGAACAATGCAGGACACGTTTATGGGATAAAAGTTCCTCGGAAGACTAATGGGCTGGAACGGTGAGAACTGCCTAATAATTAATGAAACGATGGGTTTCACTCACTCAAGGAGTTACAAAGGGCGTTCAATTGTACCGGTGTCTTAACTGTAATTGACAGCATTAGTGGAACAACTGAAGACCATTCACAATTCTACGGAAACATGAGTAACGCAGCCGCGCCAATAACTAAAATGAAGTACGTAATATCTTGCAACAGCTCATAGGTTCTTTTGGGGCTCCAAACAAATATCCGTCTGTGAAATGAATCATTAGTTTCTTGGATAAACCACATATCCACGATGTTGATTTACATCAATTTCCTCGCCTTATTTAATTATTACTGTCATTTAGTGAATAACAATATTCGATCCAAATTAGGGTCTGTCATGTGCATCACATTGAATGGACGAAAGCTACGCCGTGTACGGTGTTTTGTTTTCAGGGGATTAACACCTCTTGAAATCCGATTGTGATGTAGGTACTCAGCAAAACAGTACTATCGTCGGATAGAAACACTTTAACCAACCAAATTTGGCTTGAACTCTGCTAACTCGTCCCTGTTCATGCACAAATATTTCAATGTCACTAAACTTCTGGTTTGTCCAAATAGCTTGCGCATGCGATGCACTTCCAGCCCATTCGAGAACATTCACTCAACTTTCATGTCAACCCGCCCAAGCAGATCGTGAACGGAAACAACAGTAAAACAACTGGTAGTTTATGCCCACGGGGAATGCATGTGTGGTCAATATGAGTACTTCAGTAAACGCAGAAATTCATGTTTGTAACGCAGTGATGATTCCCTCCTCTTCACAAACTTTCTTCCATATGAATGCACTGCTCATATGTTTGGAAACATATAAGAGCGAAAACACTAATCGTCGGTCTTTGAACACCAAAACATTTGTAGATAAATCTGTGATCTCAGCGAAAACAATGGACAGGGCGGATGCAATCAATCTAGACAAATCAACATTACGATTCAACTGTTTTGTTGAAGATGAAGGGAGTAGCCGTGCTACTTTTCCATTATATTTTTGAGGTCGTACATGCTTTCCGGACAGTAGAGATTCCACATTAATTCATTTATTGGCCATTTCAAACAACTTCATTTGGCTAACGCATTTTCGGTTTACTGACACACTCCACAGTGGGCTTTACAGCTACGTGGTGACAGATCCCGCAGCCTTGTGCAAAGCACATTCCTGAGGTACTTTATCAGTTTGAGAAAACATGGAAAACATCGCATGTGGTTAGATTTGTGAGATTCACATGATCAGCCGCTTGATGTAAGTTGACTTTAAATTTCGTCGTAGTACCAGAAAACTGCTTGATGAATCAGGGACGATAGGATGGTGAAAAGTAGGATATGCGTTGCATGTCGGTTCTACATTTTGGAACATGGAAAATATCAGAACTGAGTAAAAATTTAGGCAGCGAATATTAGGAAAATTCCAAGGAGTGGAAAATCCACTGGTTGAAAATTCATTTCCTATTTATAATTCACCTTTATTGTCAGGAGAGAATAAAATATGACCATTTACCAAGAAAGATAAGGTATTCAGATTACTATGGGTTAGGTCAGAAAAAGATATCAACGGTAAACAATATCGGGACTGTCAACTAGTTGTTCCTCATCTAATCAACCCACTCAAGCTATATCACAGTTTCCTTCTCAATATCACAAGACATATACAATGAAATAGCTCATTATCCCACTAGTCGCTCTTACTCAGGGTCAAAGAAGAAAAACGTTCATCGATAACATGACCTTCCTGTGATCAACTTTCGGGAACTAACCGATGGCACTTGACAAAGGGCCAAAAACACCTGCTTTGTTCCCATTGTGACACTGAATAGGTCTGTTCACAAACTATTCCACAGCAGAAATGAGTGGCCTGAAATTTGGGCTCCCAATTCACTGGCGATGCATCACTGATCAGAATTTAATTTATAGTGATTGACGGTTCCAGCTTTTGGTTAGCAAACATGTTACATCACTCAAATTAAGCCACATCATTTGCGATTCGAGTACGTGTTCCCATGGCAATAAAAAGCGTGAAAGTTGAAGCGGATAGAAACAAATGAAAACAAACAATTTTCATTGTCTAATTTGCTTGTCATGCGCATATATACATGTATTTATATATGTACGCATATATGTATGTATATGCATATATATATATAATATATATATATATATATACGGCGTTATATCCCGAAGCTCGCTGATTTCACAGCTGAAGCGTCCGGTTGAAACTCACGTGGTTCGCACAATGCCCAAGTCAAGATTTATCATTCCCCTTGTTTTGCAGTTTCTGATGGCGTGGCTATCCTGTATTCACTGTACGTGTCCAACCGATTTTATCGAGGTATCATATGAAATCTGCATGCTAGTTTTGAAACTCCAAGGAAATTATTGCCAAGCCCATGAGCGATGCGAGGCAGAAGGTCGAGCACGCGGTTTACGCTTGTTTTTGCCAGGGAGAAATGCTGCCTTAATTTGTACAGTTGCTCCAGCACAAAGCCTTGTGTATACCGGCGTATCTGCATTTCTCAATCGATCAACAAACCTGCGTGAAGGATGGCGATATTCAGATCCCGGTTGGGCTTGGTATTCGACCACTGCAAATGACAAGGATGTGCCTTGGGATGCGGGATGCCCTAACGAGCTGCATGGTTCAATTATGTCTATCCTGGACTACCATATCCGGGATGATTTTCAGTTACTCGGAACGACAACACACGCAGTTTGTGAATTATCAAGCATTATCGACACCGGCCTGGGAGAGCAGTTCAAGAAGGATTGGCCATATCCAATGTCATCGTTATTCTTCCCATGTCATGATGCAATCGGTTGTTTTACATTCTCAACAGAGAACACATTGCTTCGATGCGGGTATGGGTAAGTGACTTCTCACCCATTATCGGTTGAGATGTGAAATCTACTGAATTATTTGTGAAGTTAGAAATTTCTGATGGGACATTTATCTCGGAAGCCTTGTTGTAATACAACCAATGTGCTTTAGATTCACTTTAGGACATTTAAAACTAAAACGGAGATTGCCCTGTGAACCAGAAAATACTTCCCATACGATGCCAATTAATTTCCTAACCCAAGAAGTCAACTCAAAACAAAACCATACCACTCATCTTTTCTACAATGGATTTTGACCAATTGCAATTCCATTCTCTGTATTTACAAATTCGAGATGTGGTAGAATGCGAAGTGAGCATTGTTCGCACATTTGTCTGTTCCAGGTGCAAACTTCGCAGTGCTTGTCGCTCATTTTACTTCAACACTGCCACCGGACAGTGTGGACTCTCGCTCTATGTGGATTCCCTTCTGCCCTCTAATATGTCCATCCTACGCAACGCAGTCAACTGGGTCCGTTTCGGTAGACCAGATGCATAATATGCAGTTGGCCACGCGGTTGGAGCTAGTCATGTGATGCACTGTCGAACGCGTCCGTCAATTTGAGCTAACTTCGTCTGATCGGGTCTGTCGAAATCATCGATCACCAAATTATTTGTAAACTTCAGATGATTCCGCCAACTTAGTTCTCCGTTCTCGATGTTGTATTCGTTCGGTCCATTTGGTAAAAGCACGACTTCTCCATTCACTTTCAACAATACTTATTCGTTCCAATAAACAACTTCATTGTGCTCACTGTTTTTTGGTTAGCGCAAACGTCTATCTCTACAACAGTTGCTATTCCATCACGGATGCGAAATGATCTCACCCTATCGTTTTCCAAAATCTGTCAGCAACTTCCTCACGTGGAGGACCGCTCGTGAACCGAATGGCATCTCTATCGTGGGAAATACGTGATTTCATGTTTTGTTGAACTTGCAAGGATGGCCACGTGTAAAATAATTCAGAAAACATCTTTATTAGTGTCAAGAATCTAATTTCTATTGGGAAATTTTCTGCAATCAGATTGCTTACCGAAGTTTACTTGCATATCCGCAACCCCAAAAATTCCGCATGTGGGATATTCATCATATTACCATGGGTATGACAGTTGTTGTCCAAACCGAAATGAGTACAACAAAATGTTTCAACACAGACCTACGCATGAATGAAATGTGAACCGAAAATGGAACTCTGTGACAAAGCGCTGATATTGCTGAGGGCATTTGTAACTTCAGTGGACAAATCGATCACGCGAGTTTTTCGGACTCTCTGTGAGAACGAAACTTGTATTCAGGAACATATTCCAAAGTACAGCGCTATAAATCATACAGTCGTATCAGCAATGGGGCTGATATAGTTCACAATAACCAGGCAGTTTGCAAGAAAAGCGAAAAGCGTATCAAATTTCCGTCACAAACATGAATGATTTATTGATCCAGTTTCTAGTCCGTTGATTGCGCGCGACAGCAGCAACCAATGTCTATCTTCAATTTAGTCACGGAGGGTTTTGAGGTCGACGTGAGATGATCTGATAGGGATGAGTTGCAGGGATATCAATGCCATTCACGGGGGAAACTACCACGTTTGCTCCTAACCCATATTTCGGTACGGCTATACTGAACAAGCAATAGGCGGCCAATCAGTGGTTATTGCGCATAAGAACATGTTGGACATCTTCGCGTCTAGTGTGATTCCTACGAATGTATCCTGCAAGCCTGTCAACTGAGGTATGATTTGATCCAAGTATCCAGTCAGAAATAAGATCATTGTCTATTGGTCACCCCAAACATTGAATAAGGCGGAAAAGTCAAACTACATCACAGTTGCTTTCAGGAAACTGTCCCAATGTTTGGTGGATTAGAACTGGATGTCAAAATGCTAGACATAAAATGGAACGATACTAAACAAACCACCGCTTGGCTGGTTTTCATGCGCATGTATGCTTGAAGTCGACTAAACTAATCTTCTTTCTATTAATGACCATAGAACTACAATTTGCCTGTGTTTTATTTGCACTGTCCTTCTTCATCTTCATTTGCCATTATGATGGAACTGTAAAGTGCATCATTTCACATAAGCAAACGTTCAGTATTCCAAGCGTTGCCAACGATGGAATCCGATTTCATTCATTGATTCAATCAATCAAAACCAATTACATTCAATCGAATCATCTGATATGATATGCAAACAGAATAAGGTCTGAAACTGATTAGGATTTATTCTCCATTTGAAAGAACCTATATTGAATATTACCTCTCAAACCTAACCTCAACTATTCAGATGCATGATTTTGAGTAGCAAAGGGCTTATATGCCGATGAAATTCGCAGTAAACGCGCAAATTATCCGCAGACGGCACATGTTTTGGTGTAATGTGGCCGCTAATGTTGGATTGAAAAGGTTAAATGAGTGAATGGGTGAAGTGGTGAAGCAATCCAGAGAGGGAGATCTTCATAGAAAAAGGGAAACTACATCATTCCTCGTCAAAATCAGCGTTTTCTAGTGTTTAGGATGCTCATAATTTCCTCTTCAAATGAAAAATAGATATGACCCCAGATTTGGAGTGATCTGTGAGAGTTGACTGGACACGGCAGCATCTGACGGTAGGCTACTGTCCGCCGAACGCTGCACCGTTGCAGCCTCCACACATGGTATGCACCTTCGAAAAGAGCAGACGAGACCTGTTCTGGTGTCTTTTTGACAGGTGCCTAGTCACATTTCCGACCTACTTTGCACTAAAAGAACTGCTAGAATGATACAGAAACAAATCAGAAGAACAGAGCAAACTTTCTTTGGATTGTTAAACGAGAAACTGCTTAGTTCTAGCTAAGACTGGGATATTAGCCGTAGGAAACGAACACTGAAGGAATTTCAGCAAGCGTTGATTAGAAACTCCCAACGTTTTGTCTACCCTGAGCGGGACGCTAGGAAAATGCTAATTCGTTGCAGGACATTGAGGAATTGATTCGCACGTTTTCAGACTCACATACCGACGAATAAATTGCTTTTCGTAATCATTTTTTTACAAATAAATCACGAACATGCGGTAAATCCAGATCGATGGTCCCTGAAATTATAATATCTTCTACTCGAGAGAACAGACGGTTAATGATGAGGAAAATGTAAGGAACATGATGCCTATTAATTAGGGCTGTTAGCGAATCACTCTCGTCTCTGGCATACTGTGGTCTAGTCGATTCAGTCAAACACTGAGGAGACCAAAATATATACTTCTCCATCTCCACGATGAAATTAGTCTTTGAATGAGTATTAATGAACCTCACAGGCGATATGACCACATCGGTTGATGTAGCAGACCAAGGATCTAACATCCATAATGCTTGTCTGCATCCTAAGACAAATCATTTTGCAGTATGAGGAAATACATTATAGTTTAACCAAGAATTCATCCATCAGAAGAGATCTCACTGCTGATCTCATTGCTACACCGTCCTTATGCATGTGGTACATCCAACTGTGGAGACATTTTGAAATTGAAATGTTTATTATTATGACATCATGATCAACTTAGTGTTGTCAAGTGAAATCCACAGCTCATGTCAGCAGAATATTTATGAATGAATTTGCTTGTCTAATAGATCCTGATCTCGTAGCACGTTCACGAAAGATGACGAATTCCATAACTTGCGCACAGGCTTGAGAATTTCCATTATCCACTTGGATATTGCCTGATAGGCTGAGTTGTTCCTGCAGAGTACCGGTCAAAGAGGTGTATTTAGCTAGTGTGTATTCAAAATCTCATTAGATGCCGGTGTTTGAGATGCATCAGGTATCAGCTAGTCAAGAAGCGCCTTGGGAATGACATGAAGTGACCTAGGCTGCTTTGAGTTCCCCATCAAATTAATCTCCGTTTCTTCGGTCCTATCCTCTTCGTTCATTTTGTACGTGAATTAAATTCCATTGGCCAAAACGGTTATCACTGTCTTTTCGATCGTCCCCGATCGCGTCATGATTATTTTTATTCATAATGCCGTTTATTGGCTATCGGACGAGTCGGCTGACATTGGTTTGAGGCTATGTAAATGGTTTATCGAATTCTCAAATTGTTGTTTGTTTTCCACTCGATGATAACGTGATTGTGACAAATAAAATCCTAAGCCTTGGAATAATGCCTCCAGTGTAATGTGCTAAGCGATGGAAAATGCACGACAATTATGGATATAACTATCAAGACATTCCGGTAATTTGGACGGTCGTCTTTTCATCCCTGGGCTATTGAGGAGCTCCTTTGGTTTGTTCTCCCGAAATTTGTGCACACTAAATTCACATATTCTCAAAAGACTTCGTATTTTTTTCCGATAATCCTGCATTTGCCTCCTTATATCTGCTAACCGAACGTCCAGATTTAGGTTTAACTAATGGTGTATGTTATTGAGTGCCGGAAATCACTTGACATCCACGGAACGATTTCTGATAGATTTTCAGCTACTGATTATTACTAGTATTGTCCTCGGTACTGTCGAATGTTTCGCTCAATTCGGTATTCCTTTCTTCGCACTTCACATGTTACATTCTTTAATCACAACCCTTCTGTTTGGTAATTTTGATCGGAGAATATGCTCAGGGAATCATGATAAGACATTCTGCTTCTCGATAGTCCGAAACTTTTATTAAGAGCGTAAATACTGTTCACTAAATCGGATCATTCCCAGTCATCAATGTGTGGCAGTGCGAATAATGTGATGAGTGAAGTGATCTAAAATTTAGAGAGAACGGGTAACAAGATAACGGTACGTGCAAAGTAAATCTAGATTTACCAAGGCTGAGTGGCATGTCTCGGTGTGCGTTGAGGATGCCAGCAACATTGTCGACAGGACATATGGAAACCGGTGAGACTGAACTTGTGAAAAAAAGCAGATCATGAGAAGTAATCAGCGAATGTAAATTTTTAAAGAACTGAATTAATTGCAGCGCCGATATGGCAGAAGACTTACATGTTTGGCAGTCCCAGGAACACCAACGGTTGTGAGGCTTTTTTTAGGGTTCTGTAGATATATTTCAAGCATACACGAATATTTCAAAACAGCAATGCAAACCAATCAATGCGAGAATGAGCTTCGTTGCAGTCCGAACCTCGAATAAAATGTCTGCCGAAAATGGACACTGTGCATATTGGGTTTATTTTGCCGTGGACACTCTTTTCCTAATTGGGCAATTCGAAGTTTCACGAAATTATTCATCATGCAATATCCACGTTAGACTCATCATTAGGAAACAATGGAAGTACTGTACTGGCGTTTCACGCTTATTCACAACATTCTAACAGGGACGTGAGCCCGGAACGAACGATTTTGACTAGAACGCCTTTGACATTATGCTCCCGAAAAAAAATACATTCATCGCATTGTCAAAATGTAGGTGCTAAAATTCGGAGGGAATGGTCAGTAATTAGCAAACTTTATGATTAGTGTTAGCTTCATCCTGTCCCTGACTGGTGACGATTCGATTTAGGGGAGAATCAGTCGAGTTACTACAAATAATTGCGCGCCATGGTTTGGAATAGAAGGTTGAACTTGTTCTGGCGCTAGAAGGACATTTTGAAATATCATTGTGTAGGGAAGAAGAATGGTAAGAACAAAATCTTCGGTGCAAATTTCCATAGTTAATTAGATGTCTGTCATTCAGTTTGGTGAGTACATCCTCCAGTGTTATGAAAGATACACCAGTGATAGTTAATACACTAGGCTCAGAGAAAAACAGCCTTTTTGTATGCCTAAATGAAAGGTTTTACGCCATATATTCTTCAGCCTATGATCACTCGGGCATAACAAACAAAGTGTCCTTTGACAGGCATTGCGATTAAACGGACTAAATGTGATGACAGTTGGTGATGTGATAATGCTCACTAAGAAAATGGACTAATCGATGAACTAATTGATTTATTGTTCTAATAATTAATCGGTCGATTACTTTAATGTTAATTCTCAATTGCAGACATGTTGCGATTGAAACCTGTCGAGCACCAACTATGTGTGTACACATGAGTATTGTGACTACTCGCCAGTTTTTCTCTCTGTGTTTGTCTGCCTATGCTTACTAGCTCGTGCAGTAAGCCGACGATTAGTTCGTCATCGGAAGCATCATGCGTGATTGATTCTGATTCACAGCATTTATCATTTCGTGGCCAGATCTGATGGAGTTATCATTCTGGTTAGTTTCATCTGTGTTGGTGCTAAAAGACCCATGTTCCGTTCCGGACAGCTTGCAGCTGATTTTTGAAAAGTTGTGACGAGTCCCTGTGTCATTTTTAAGCCAGCTGACGCTGCAACTGTCGACGCATCTTATTCACCTCCTTGCAGTTAGGAAGCTGGCGTTTTTGCTCCATTAAACCAAGGGTCGCCGGGTCTGACGAAGCAAAAACACCGGCTCCATAACTGCAAGGGAGTGAATAAGATGCGTCGGCAGTTGCAGCGTCCAGTGACCATAAGTCTAAAGAATGACCGTGAAAACATATGGGTTAAGGTAGTCGAAAAGATTGAGGAAGTGGCCGCTTCAGATAACAGTCAGAGACTGTTTAATCTTCTGCGTGGCAGCGGTGGGTAGCAAAGTTTGGTTAATGAACTGATGTGCGATAGGATTGGAGAGCTCATCCACGGTAGACAGTAAACGCTCGACCGTTGGGCAGAGCACTTCAAGGTTCCATTTCGTGTCGCCATGTTGAAACGTTTATTCTTGTATTGAGAAAACTCCCAAAATTCCAAAATCTATCAACAACGACTTCTTAATTCGCTCATCTCGGCTTCCAGCTTATAACACTTCTTTATTCATCGATTATCTTTCTTGACCTTGCTTAAACATGAGTTCAAGGGACTGCACCACAAATTGGCTATTGGTAATCACACCTCATTGCCATCTTTCGAATTTGCTCTGATTAAATTTGACAACCAACATACCGCGATCCGCTTTGTCTCGGTCTGCAACATTTGCGGAGATTCATTCCGTCCAGCAAAAGCTGACGTATCACTCTCTTGTCCCCACTCATCCACAAGATTTTCCGGTTCGAAATTGAACATAAGCAAACAATTTTCTGTTTTTCATTTCCCATCGGTGTTAAGAATATGGGTTGCCTTCCCATATTCACCCAGTCCTGGTACTTGCACTCATATACGTTTTGTATTTCAGGTCTCATTAACCTTTGTCTGAAATGAAACTGTACTGAGTGGCATAACTGCCTACTTGCCGAGTATCGAGAAGCTGAGGCAACGATCCGGAATCGAACCGGTGATCTTTCGCTTATCAGGCTGATGCTCTAACTCTGAGCTACCCTGCCCGCAGCACTTGAGAACAAAGGACATTAGTGAATACCGTATGCAGCGAAAACCACAATACCAAAGACTGAGCGACTAACATGATTTAGCCACTGGACTAGCCTCGTCAAGTAGCTCCCAAGGAAACTGAACAGTATAGCTGAACATGATTCGGGGAAACTTAAGGCTTGATGTGCTTTTATTCCCAGTTGAAATTCCCTCACATTTTGGAAGCCTTCTGCTCTGTATCCATACATACAGGCCAGTCAAAGGAAGATATTCCACTTCTGTAGTCGCCATCGAATTAGGCATTTGCGTTTAGGACATAGATTGCAAATTCAAGCTAAACCCTTTCCACCCAAAGCTTTTTTCCATTTTCTCCTCCTCCTACTTATCTACCTCTCAGTATTCAAATATGAAAATGGAATCCACATGTGAGGCTGCCAATTTAGCATGAGGATGACAAATTTTCCTACTTTAGAACTTCAATAACAAAATGAGCGTAGGGAAAAGTGTTAAACTAATCGGAATGGAATATGCGTTGCTTCATGTTTATGTCTAATGCAAGCCTGTTTTATACTAACGGTAAAACGACCAGTGGAGTTTGGATTACGTGCGAACAACATGTTGAATTTGGCTCGTCTTTAAACAATATTTTCTGCTCAATAAAATAATTGACTTCCGTGCTGGAAGTTAAAGTACACTTTGGGAATAGCGCGACAGTGAAAACCGTAAAAAGCTAGCTTAAGGCAGTCGATTTAGATCTAGACTACGGGGATTTAAATCACTCGTTTGAGCAATTCACTATAAATCTGGACTCTTTTGAATATGACGAATAACAATAGCAGCAGAATTACTGCGATAATGAAGCCTACTTGTTTTGCCCCGAGGAAGATCTTCCAAGGTCACATTGGATCCGTGAATCGGTGAAATGGCACCGTGCATGATGGGAGCGAATGACGTACGAAATGACGCCGTTTGGGGTTAGGAAATAATCAAACGTTCTTTGAGTAAGACTATTACAGACGGAGTGCGCTGTGACAGCAAGAATACTGAAGAAGAGCCGATCACAAGCAACGGGATATTTGTCAACTAAGACTTCGTCCAAGACCGCTAGCTGAAGAGATTACTTCAAGACATCTACTCGAGAAATCTGAATTTTCCGCTCTTAGCTTGTCAAAACTAGCCGGAGAATAATGAAGAATAGGAAGGGTCACACGCGGATATTTACTTTTTTCCATCAAATTGTTTGTGACCTGAAGGGAAATCTGAAAATTTAAATGCCGAATGGTTAAATTTACATTGTGGATGTTTTGGAACCGGCTGAAATTTCGCGGTGCAAATAATTCAAGATATTTTATAGATACGAAATTAGAAGTTTCTTTTTTGTCCGAATCGCAAAGTAGGCAGTTTTTTCCATGGAAGACAACCGATCTTCTCTGACAAGTAAAATGTGGATATGAGTAAATTAAGTTGGACCAAGTGACAAATTAGTTGAAGGAGACTACTGAAGGACGGAAGACAAATGATTGATTATCTTCGAGAACCGGAATCTAATACCAGTTTCAGTTCAAACCGTGATGTCTTCGGCATACTTGATTTGTGTTTTATCAGTAGCTGTGAATGTATTTTCAATGTGGAATGAAAAGAAAATGAAAGGCTCAGTGGCTCTTTGGATCATTCGTGAGAAGATGGAGAGAGGATCATTGAGATCACCGTCGATGTCCGCAGTTTGAGTTGCGTATCTAAAATATTCCTATGACACTGTAATTGACTGTTGACTGATGGACTGATTCATGGGTTGCTTGACTAATCGAGTGTGTGATTGACGAGTAACAGTAAATGAGTCAAATGGGAATTATCGGCTTTCTTCGGAATTGTCTTTATATGCCGATATGAAAGTGTAGCAGAGTTTGCACACCTCTGGCTTCTAAGGAACGGACCAAATCGTCTGCCTGGCTATGACAGTCAAAATATTACTCATCATAATAATGATCGAAGTAATATTAATGTCGTCATAGAGAGCTGATTGCTAGCTATACATTCCGCGTCTACGCAGGAATTCGACTCGAATTCAGATTGGTTAGGAATAGTTTGCATGTCTTGAAGGACCTTTCAATATTTTGACCTATTCATCGAATTCTGAAGGGAGTGACATAAAAAGAAGTCAATTTTTCAGTTTTGAACCCGAATATGCGGTAGACCCTCTGTTCTTGTGCATTTCCCGCATTATTATGTTCAAGGAACATCGTTGAACCTTCCGCATTTCATAATAACAGATTACGAATAAAGCTGACCGTTTCAGAATTGCGAGATTATTCACCGCTGCATTTTATGGCAACCTTCTTATAAGCAGCGCTGACTTCCACTGAACTACTGTGAAAACGTCGAGTCAGTCAGCTGCAGCAGTGGCGTTTTCGAAACAAAACCGACCATTGTGTGACCGATGAATAGACGGATTCCTATGCTACAAGACCCTTAATCGCTTGTGGATTAAAAGTAAAAGATTTCCAGTCTGGAAACCAGTAATCAAAAGCAATAAGGTGCCACAACAAGATCACTAGGCTTAGTTTAACGCTCAATCAGATAATTCCGGTTTCCGCAAGTACTGTGAAGAAGTTATACTTCAATTTTTAGATGCAAAGCTTGGCCTTTTATGATATAGTGGTTCAACAAAATACATGGTGCATGACATCTGGGAATCATTTCTGGCAATATATACCCTGAATTGCCATCACGATTTTTTTGCCTAAGCGTGATGTTACTTATGTCCCCATTGATTTTGTGCGCTCCGATGAAGCAGATCGGCATCTGAAACGAAACTGTCTGATCCATAATACAAAATACATTACCAGTGCTAACAAAAATCCTTGAAAAGACGTGCGTTTTCACTCACGATGCCATAACTTCAACCAATAAAATAATCGTGGAAATATCACCGCGTTGGACAATAAAATGCTGTGCTGAATCGAATTTGATCACTGGGTTGGACTAACTTGGACAAGATCCCTGATATTTTTGGGAACATAAACGTCTGCAGCTATGTGCCTCCGCCTTTGTAGACAACCGTGTGAAACTGGGTACATATTGAAACATTTTACCCGAATAATTGCCAAATGTGAAATCGCATCACCCAAACCCATTCCGGCGGATTTCTTCCCGAATTCTATGACCAGATTAAGATTACCTAGTGCTCAAATTGAAAATTGACCATAATAAGCTTTCCGAATTATTGAAACAAGGGCAAGTCGTTCCTCAGGTTTTCTGTGCCTAACTTGTTTCGTTATCCATGATATCGATTCGGATATGATGGAAATTGGTTTTGTGATTTGGGAGAATGTGCCTGACAACGAATTGTGCCAAGATAAAGTGGAGTACACAGAGGTCACAAGTCCACATCTGGGGTTGCTTGTTTTAGACGAACATTTGAGTTCTCCATTGTACCCTGACATAAATTAGCACCACACCCCACATTCCGGAATTTACGACTGCGCTTTGAAAACGAACGTGTATTCACCTGAGATGCCTAAGTTCATTCGCGGTCACCGGCGGTTGTGAGGAAAGAATTGCGAGTAAACAATTAGATAGGTAACAACTGTCGGACGTCATTACTGCGAGCGTCAAGAATAGGTAGGTATTAATGAAGATAAGGTATCAGAATGCAGTGGAAGTATAAGACTCACAAAGCAATGAAGCAATATTGATCTTCCTATGGCAAAGATGGAACGGAAAAGAACAAGACCTGTCCAATATTCGATTAATGGGGAAGATTAGACCATCAAAACGGTTTCTTTGCTGCAAGGTTCGTTTGATTCAGAAAAAGCTCCATGTGTCAACATGAAAATCGTCGATGATTTTTTCGCGGAGGACAATTTTCCAGACCTTCGTTTCGCATAGTCAGTTTGAATAATACATTAGACCATCCGAAAAAAATGTAAGTTTCAATGACGTTGTCGGTGATCCCAGAATCTTTCGTGTCAAAATACCTTCAATTAAATGCCCAAGTGGTGTGACGACTTTGCCCAAGATTCTTAAGCAATATGTATTTGTGCAATAACACTCATGATAGGGAAAACGTGCCAAATTCCTGCAAGAGACAAGACATGAGGTGTGTCAGATATCTGCTGGCACTGAATTCAGCAACTCACGAACATTCGTATGATAGCAATTAAGAAGTATGGCGGTTCTCTGCCGCAAAAGAAATTGGATGAACGCATGAGGTCAAGAATGACGAGACAAGCAGACAGCGTATATGGACGAATATATACAGCGAACGGTTAATCCATTTGCTAAAAATCATTTACTCACGCGTAAAAGCTTTTCAAAGTGAAATCAAAATAATTATACTCATTTATTTGTGAGACCATTTGAATTAAATTATTTCGGGAGAGTTTGGCAGAAGATACCAAAACTAACCAATGTGATTGACAACTTGGAGCATCCCATCTATCCACCTAAAACAAACATTTTCACTGTCTCGTTGTCAACGCACAATTTGACTGAAAATTGTGTACGAAACAGCAGCTCATTATCCCACTCGTTCTTATTTATAAACATCGATTAGCAGAGATATGCACTGACAACATGAACTTGCTACAATCAACTCTCGTGAACCAATGGATGGCACTTCATACAGGGAGCCATAGATACCCGCTCAGTTCACATTATGAAACTAGATAGGTCTGTGCACAAACACTCCACAGTCAAAACAAGTGGCCCCAAGATTCATCCATATACTAACTGACGATACATCACCAATTACGTCCAAATGACTTCGCTCAGATTCCTGGTGAAGTCTGAACTTTGGCTGTCATTCCAAGGACCTCATCAACAAGTCAACGAGTTCTATGAAACTGTATGTCCGGCGCGGGGTTTCCATTTATTTTTGCCTTTAGAAATTCTGCTGTAGTATCCTCATCAAATCAAATCATTGAGGCTGTCTTCAACGAATTATACGTATTTATCAAGCGATCATTAACTTATGGTAAAGGAAGAGAGTGCTTGGATCCCGGATGGAATGCTTCAGCAGAAATGCAAATAAAATGAACATGCCAAGGTTCTCCGGGGAACGCAACAGTCTTCTAACATACGTTGAGTTTGTTATCTGCCAAAGTTAGGTTTGATTGTATTTCTGGTAGGCAGAAATTTAAGTGATGGATAACTTCGTCAGTTGAACGATAATGCTACTGTTGTTTGAGAATTCGTAGGGAGCGTCTTGTTTTTGGAAGTATGCAAGCACCATGTTACTAATACCACTCATCTGACTTCCATGGGGAACCGTTTCGCAACCGCATTGTTACCTGCATAGAGCTGATCATTCGTTTGCACCAGCGTCAACCCCATAAACTCTCAAAGTAGATTGATCATCAAATAAATATGGGCAATAGTTAATCAGTCAGTGCAACGGAAAGTTTTATTTCTGATCTAAATATGAATGAAGGATTAATCAAAATGGAACTTCATCAAAACGACCGATTCGGGTTACACCATTCGTGGCCCTATTGAATTGACCGATTACGAATACCATCTCGGTTGAAATCACAGTGCCTGAGCTAGCTTAGAAATGTTGGTAATGCTTTGGCAAATTGTAGGAAGATTACCCGTGGACGTTCAATCAGCCCGACTTGTAAATGTGCATGAAGTTCGTACCAACCGCCGGAAATTTCGAATCCGCGAACAAGAACAAGAACTGATTTAGTGATAGTGAAATTAGTCTGGTGATGAGATAAGCCAAGGTCCATATTTATTGGCATTGGATGGGTCTTCCTTTTAATCTGCACCAGTTTCTGAACTGAATGCACATTGAATAAGTCAACACAATCACAAAGCAATACTTTTTCTAATGCCTTTTTAGCACGGAACTTTGAAACCTGGACTCCGGCTCTCAGTTACCGATCAGCAAACTGTCTGTTACTCGGTAAATGAATGAACTTCCTACTGAAGCGATTTACAAAAAAATAACTGTATTACATTTGAGATGGTGTCATTTCACATTCAATTTGTCCTCCATGCCGGTACGTCAAACTATTTTTCATCCACCACTCTCATGCTTAACATTAAAAATTCAATGTGAAATGCCGAATGATTGAAAGATTTGCTCTTCTGCGCAATAGAATTTTCCGTATGTTTACACTTTTGTATACAGTTATACGTGCACCTGGATTGGGGTTAGCAGAACAAGCTTGGAGAAATTTACAAAGTGATGTTGATGGCTGGGACCAGAGAGATGATTCCCTGCTGGTTGCTACCCTTGCATTGAACGTACGAAATAACAGGCGCGTAACGCCATCGGGCAAGCTGCATATATTCAAACGATCCAGTGATGTTCCATACCTACTGTGCCGCAATGACTGGATGTCCTAGCATCACCTGAAGCATGTTGCTGTATAAACGTCTCAAATCATCTGTCCTCACTTGATATAACTGAAGAGCTCTTACAATAGCTCAGTCAGTGATGATGTCCGATCTCTAGAAGCATCTAATTAGTATATTCTTTCCTAATATGCATAAGTGGTCTTTGGATAGATGAGCGGTAAGCAAGAAGGAGTGCTTTGACGTGATCCGAATTCTAGCAGTTTAGCTCCTGGCTTGATTTTGATCCACTTTTACCTTGGACCAGTGCTGCAACACTAAACAGAAATTCTGCTTGTAGAGATTGGTGGCCACAAGGTAGTCACTTTGGAATGACGCGCATTAACCCCGTAGTGATTACGAATCAAAAGTATCCGAGCACCCAGTGTCTGGCATGGACATTTGGATCATTACGGGATTGATTAACTGATTATGTGCATTTCACCCACACCTTAAATACGTTTTCAGGGGCTCAGAAAATTGGGAAATGAGGCATTCAAAGAATTTCACTATCAGGATGATATCGAGTTCAAAAGTTTGCTTGTAATTCTGGACCTTAGGAAGGCTCGCCAATGCAGAAGTTACCCTTTCTCATTCTGGCTATAACAGTATCTTTGTTCGCTTGTCTTAATAAAAGAACTCTAATAACTTCGTGACAGTGTACTCACCTTTATACCTTAGTCGCCAAACCTCACTTTCTTTTCCTGTCTTATTCTCATTCGGCCGGGGAGACGAATGACCAAAACGTCCCCACTCTCATTAACCGCAAAAGTAGACAATAGAAAAGCATTCTGTTCCACGCGGAGACCAAGATGAGGTTTACTAGTCGGTTGTCAAACAATAGTGATGTCAGCAAACAAAAGAAAATGGTCCTGAATGGAGTTGCATGATAACGCAATCAAAATTTGCATTGCGACCAGCTTTGAGACAGTCTCACCGGGAAAAGTATCTTAGTAATTAATTGAAGCAAACGGAAATAATTAATTAATTTAATTCGTGGAGTGTTCGCAAAAGTGTTCGCATTGCATGAATGCATGGGACTGAATCTATGGACATTCGCGTTACTCGGGAACTTACTTCAAGTAAAATCGAAAAGGCAAAAACGTGTTGAAAATAGTTCCAATCGATTTCCGATAAGAATTTATTTCTCACAACTTGCTCCCACTTCTATGCATGAAGTGCAAAGATTCCTGCGACCTGTTCCATTTCATCTCCAATTCCTGCAGTACCAACACAATATCGCAGTTCCAATGTATTGCTTAACTGAGAACAACAGATTGTTCTTCTGGTCCTCAGAGTGTCAGGACGCAATCGGGGAGCTATAACCTCGTTTATAGAGGGCACCCCAGCAGAATTCCGGGCTGTATTTCGGACAAAAATGCTAGATCGACTGGCATTAGGGCAAAAGTATTCCGGGAGCGTGTCATCCGGCATGCCAGCGGCTGTCTGAGGAACTCAGGAGTGAATTATTATAGTACCACTAACTTAAATGTTGACCTTGGTCACTCAAATGTATTTCCGGTACTTTTATCGGGCCGACGGTTTATTGGACGGACGGATCCCCAGTCCCCAAAGTGAGTGCAAAGATACAAAGAACCAAAAGTATAAATGGTCATTTGAACAAAGCAGCCAGTGAAATTTGCCGCTGAATCCCATCTCAGAGCTGGTCGGAAGCACACTAACGCCGATGCGTTATCTAAAGCGCTATAAGAAACATTGGAAACTCTAAATCTCGGCAAATGTTTGCTGTGACAGTGGTCGGGCAGAAGTTGAAGTGGTTAGCCACTGAGGTAAACGATTCCGAAGCGAAACGGATCTCCGGTCGAATAAAAAACGGAAATCCGAAGTCGACTAATTATTGGACTTTGAGACATTTGCCTCGGATTTGCCATGCAGCGTGTTTAGGTTTGGCACGTACACATGGCAATTCCCGGCTGATTCAGATTTTTGAGTTGGGCATTATGACCGCATGACAAGCTACTCCTGAATAGACACGATTAATGATAGACAGACCTCGGAAAAGTAAGTTAAAATACATGTTTATTTGGCCAGGAAATACGACTGTAGAGAAACGGTTTAGGATAGTGAAAGGGCATTGATGGACAAAGTAATTTCAGACTGTTTTACGTCAAAGAGATTCTGTCTACTGATTTGGCAAGACTAGAAATGTGTGTTCCTTTTTATTTAGTCCGAAAGATATCAGTTACCTGATGGAATTTGGAATACCTGAGCGTTTTTTGACCCAACTCTGTAAACGATGATGATACCAACACTCGGATGCACACAGAAGAAACAAAAGCCAGGAGTAAACGTGTGGTTAGAACATTCAGATGTGTTAGGATTGCCACCGAAAAGGGAAAAAGAGTTCTGAGAATTGCGTAAATGCTCCAAGTGATCCAAAATCTGTCTATCTGGGAATTAACTGTCAGAGAATAGCATCACTCGCCTATGAATGAACCTGAGGAGGCGGGGCAAAGAAAAACAGTGAGAAGAGAAAAGAGAGCAGCTCGATGGAGAACACCCAAACCAAGATGCATTGATTTTATTAGGTAAAAAACAAGTTTAGTGCATTCTGTTCCAATGGGAAAGTAAGCTTTCAACCAGGACCGCGTAGAAACGGGATATCTAGTGGACTCATGATGATGGAGAAGCAACTTGACGGTGAAATGAAAGCCCAAAAGAAGAGAGAGGAATGATTTTACGGCCATGTTTATGCCTTTAGTAAAGGAATGCCGAACCGAGAGAGCTGCATGTACAGGGTAGACATAGTCGACTTATGAGAACAGGGAAATGAGTAACTAAAGACCACTAAAGACAGCATGCCCAGTTCATTTGAGCGCAGAAGAAGTTATGACAATGGAACTAAAGTGCCTTAGTTATTTCGAGAATGTGTTTTTGAATGGGAATCACCAGTGCAGTTTCCCGGTTGTTGGAATAAGGTCGTTAACAAAGGATTTCGCTTGCAGCAGAGGGGTAGAACACAGGCCGTCCGGATCAACTTCTTACGTAAATTTGGAATATCGAAGATGTTTAAATATTTCGCCTGAAGAAAACTTTCTGCCTCTGAGGTAGCAGATTGAATTTATTCTATCGTTGTTATTAGATGTGGGCAGTGAACTCTATTCGGCATCTATGTGAATAACTATGGACCCACGAGGAGGCAGTGAGAAGAATACTAACTGGATGCCGTGAAGAAGGATCTTAGGGCAATGAAACTTCAATGGAAGAGAGGTTTTATTGTCCTAGCTCCAATCTGCTTTGTTATGACCGTAGACCGAACGCAGAATGATTATAAAAAGTACTGCCAACCTGAATCAGTATGATTACTGCGCTGTCATAATCGTAAATGGAAATGGTCGGAATAATTGGTGGATAGTTTGTCTAAGATGAAATTTATCTTTCATAGTGATAAAGCATTGGACAGCTTTATCAATCGAGCGGCACTTATGGTGAGTAGGGGATGTGATGGCTTCACTGCCTGCAATGTTTCAGTTTAATTTTAAACCTCATGCAGTTCAATGATCTAAATAGTATTAGAATGCACATCAATTTCCACTGAAAATGTTCATGTTACGTTAATCAAAAGCATATCATACCAAAATTAAGAAATAAAATCGTTCACCTTGCTCTTAAAATGTTGTAGTAAAACTTGTCTTTATTTGTGATCCAACCGGCCGAATACATTCTGCTATCTTTTGTGGGAAATCTTTTATATATCTTCATTATGTGATTCGATGTTTAACAAACACGCAACAGCAAATGACAGCTAATCGTTTCCTCCACAAATTCCGAATGCAATATGTCATGTTTTCGTAATCCGTTTATTTTGTAAACGCGTGGGTGATGCGTGAAAAACTAAAGAAATATTGACAAGAGATGAGTTGATCGAAAATTTTCTCAAAATATCTTAGTCGGCATGGAAAGGAATTTATTATGGGAAGAGTGTGGATGGGCGTCTATCGAAGGTATCCTAAGCATTGGAAAATTAATAACGTTCACGCAGAAAATACTTTCCAAGCTCACCTGGAAAGGTGTTTTTGAGAATGAATTGATCTGTAGGACAATGATTTATTTCATTTCCTACAAATAATTTATTCGCTTTGAACCGAATCATCAGTTCTTGCCCGAATTATCTTTTGGGTTCATGTAGAAACTAAACGTTAGAGCATCAACGGCATGCATCTTGGCATGGTCAAATGCTGAACGTCTGCGCTCAGGAAAAGAGAACAAAAATTGATGGTTTTCAGTACCAGCTAGGATGCCACATTCAGACAAGTATTGCGACGCGACTGAACTGAAACTAGTCTGGTAATCTAATTTGGATTGACGCCCAAAATCGCATTGTAAGATGATAAAAATTGATGATGACTGAAGAACTACTGACCCGTAACTATCCATCGTTTGCATACTCCGTAGTCGGAATTGTCGATTAATAAATATTACTTGTAAACAGTTTTCGTAACGGCACTTCCGGTATCTCAGGCCCGATTTCAGCAGCACGAAAGGGTTCATTTCTTATTAAAATGCCACCTTGACTGTGTATCTAAAAAAACGAGCTAATCAACACATCCTTCGGAAATCGTGTGAAAAATTATTGTTAAATTCATGTCGAACTGATCTCTGAAGATTATCCCAACTCCAGTAAAATCGGAAGCAAACAATAACGATTGTTGCTTTTGTCGTCGTTGTCATTGTTTTTTCCGCAGAATAAGTGTCATCCAAAAATCGGGTTGAATTTATCCCCGCGGTGGTAAACGTAAAACGTTCTGCCTGATTCAGTCCGGCACGCAAGCACAGGCGGTCTATAATTTCAAATTCAACTGGGGCATTTTGGTCTCCGGTCGCTTCCGTTTCAAATGAAATATTTAGGCGAAAATTCTACGAGCTGCTTACTAAACAATGGTTTCGCGCTTTGTGAATCCACCACCTAAGACAGCATGTGGAGATGTTCGGCTACAATTTTCTTGTGAACTGGTGACAACAATCTGTACTTCGGCATAGTGTGAACAGAAACAAACGGCCAATTCAGTAGGAGTAACTAATATGTACACAGGTGTTTTATCTACGATCGCCCATAGTGAAGCGATGGTCAAAAAAGCAATTCCATTTTATTCGCTTTGATACCACATTACTCCGGATCCCGTTTTTTTGAACTGGTCAGATATGGACAACTGTTTATCTTCATGATTTCCTACAAGATACACAACGGCTTGACTGAATAAGTAAAACCTGAATGGTCTTGAAAGACTTCATAGTTTGATAGGGAACAAGCCTCAATCTTAATACATTCGTACAATGTGGTTTGTTGTTCCCTACTCGATCATGTTAATCAAGAATGTCCTTTGTTCACCGTGTAAAAAACAAACAAGTTAGCGTGATTACATACCCACAAATTAAGTCACAGGGAATGACGGCCAACTCCAGTAAGCAATTACAAACCCCCGTCAGCGAAAAGCCTGTGTGCCGTTGGAAGTAACAAAGGCCTAAAGTTCTCTTATTGAGTCACCATCAAGCATGTGCTCCGGAACATTCGGTGGAACAGGCCGCGCATATAAGACTAGTGTTTGATAGTCTTCTCATTAAACGTCTGGTGTTAGGAAAAACCACCTCGGCTGATTGGACTGCTGAGTTAAAGTTTTCTTGCATCTGCAAAAGATCCGCATTTACAATTCATTTTGTTCACTCCGTTTTATCTAGTCATTTTCATTTCCGAAGAGAATTTTTGTGTACCTAATACTTTCCTTTAAACTGAAGTAAACTGATGGCAGTGCAGTCAAATTTGAACACCGAGAACAGTTTGTTTTTCAAACGTCTGTTGCACACCGATCCGTTTGGTCATTAATTTGATATCTTTTCATCGATGTGTAGGAACTTCTACACCACATGCTCCCTCAAGATACATGTAGCTAAAACTCCCGGATTATGATCTCCTCAAGAATCCGGAATTCCTAGATTTTACAGCAGCGATCAATGCCTAAAACCAAGGGTATGGTAAGTTTAGGCGGATTTTGTAGTCCTTTTTCACGTTGTTCTATGGTTTTTCTAGTTAACCGTGATACTGGAGGAAAATAAGCTTCAAGTGTAAATTTACTGAAGCTGCTTTCAGCACCTTTTTGTTTTTACGAAGTTCCTGAGTTTAATTCCTAAGTAATGAGTATTTTTGGGAACTCAAGGCTTTACTTTTTTTCAAGGCAGACATTTTGACGATCTTCGGACGAATTAAATTGGTTTGTATTTGTTAATTCATCTTGACTGTTCTCATCGTAAAGCTGGTCACATTTAAGTTTTGATAATTTTATCTAACACTCTCCATTTGAAGTCTTATTTGTCTTTTGGTTGTTGTCTGCGTTGTTGACAACTGATTAGTAAACATCACTTGGGTCGCCTGGTAGAAACGAATGCGGCTCTATTGTCCCATTTTGCTGTTATTGACAGCCGGAACGTTTCAGTTATTTTTTTCGCCGACAGACTACAAGTAAAGTAGAAAAAGAAAGGCAAATTTAGCTACCAAGTGAGTAAAGTTAAGGGCCTCAAAGTCACAGTTAGCTGCGTCAATCATGCCAGTAAAAGTCTGTCTTTTCATTGAGGAAAAAGCGAAAATCGAGTTTGCTGAACGCGATTTTAGGCAGCCTCCTTACATTATCCTAAGCTGCATGAAAAACACGGAAATCAGGTTGAGTACTAATCTAACGAACCGACAGGCGGACGTTCACAAATGTTCGAAACCCTGTCAGTAGCATCGATTAGCGACATGCAAGAATTTCATCCAGTGTTTTGAGGGGGCCTCACTTGTGGTCCCGGGAGAAGGAAAGTGGTCAACGCTTCAGTAGGAAATGGCTCTGCTACCATATGATACTGTGGCACCTGAGGTCGCTAGAGATATTCCAGTTTATTTCAGTTGCTGAAATAGGTTGCTTCCTTTATTTGTTTTAAATTTGCCTTCTGGTAAAGCTGGTGGACCATCAGATCAATGACTAGCCTCAGGATGATGAAAATTTATAGACACAGCAAGAACAGAATAAAGTGTTAGGTGCGTTATACTAAATTATGTACGCGAACAAAGTTAGAATTTGTTTAAAAAATGCTAACGACAAACCCAGCGTAGTTTTTTGTTTGATTCTTTACAAGATGATCAAACTTAATCCGGTTGCATTCAGTTGATTTACCTTGATGGTTGATGACCGAATCACACAAATCAACTTGAAAGTCCTAACCATCCTGGGTAATTTTCCGGATCTTACCCAAAAATATGCTCCTGAACTGGTGGTGTCACTTAATGGTAGACCAAGTAGAAACGTTTAATATACTAGGAGCATGCGCAGAAGATTTAAGATATGGCAAGGAGGAGTGGTAGCCAAGGGTACGATTGCAAAATGATGATGCCGGGGGTAACTGACAATCATGTGTGAGCAAATGATAGCCCTTCTCCGACCATCAGAATTCAACAAGTATGGTCCCATTTTCTTTAAGTTGTAGTGGACTATTTTGGTCCGGCCTCAGTGAACCGTGATCAAAAGACGTAGAATCGATATGGATGACTTCTCACATGTCGCCAGGTGTGTGCAGCACATCTAAAAATACCTCACTTTCTGGGTCCCAATTCATTTATTACAGACTTATCGATGTTCACGTCTAGAAGTGGAGCTCATCACAAATTGATGAACCTAACAGAAAACTGGTCCACCTGGAGGATTGTCGATAAGCTTAATCAGGGAGGGCTGTAATGAAATTTAAACCTCTCAGTATACTCACCAAGGAAAAATATAGAAACTCAGTGTTTTCGGTCAGATGGGTACCACTTGTAGCCTTGGTGAATAACCATTGACTCACGAAGTACTAGCCTACTTTTTACGGAATGCAAATGGATGACTATTAGCATCCGTGACCTTCGATTTTCGTGATATACTCAAATTCACCCCTAAAAGTTATATCATCATGACGGATATGTCTCGCGAATTTCAGGCATTTTCATTAGGGAAGAGACCGGTTCGACAATGGATACCAGCTAACCATCTAGCATGCATATTTTTGAAGCTAAGGAACACACAATCTCTGTCACCTGCATATAAACGACAAAAGAAGATAAATCGGGAACGTAACTTTGGAGCAGAGGGTGTAGTGCTACTTGTTTTGGGAGTTTTGCTGCAAGCTAGGTGGCTGGTCCGAGTCATTAAGGACACTCAGCAAGCACATGGTGGCTTAGGGAGGGCGTCGTACCTTTGAAGGACCGGTGCGACACTCCCAGAAACCTATGTCCTGTAGAACAATCTCCGGATACCCCTGACAGTATCCCAGCAGTCTCCCGACCCGCAGATATCACTTAAGGTTCATCCTAGCATAATCACTGAGTAGCAGTAACCAGATTGGAGGTAGGAAAACCGTGGGTTGAACAGGCTGAGATCAACCACGCCTAGTGATGTCTAGTGAAAATCAGAATCGGATTTAAGGAAGCTTTTGCCACAAACTAGATTTTTTCCATGTCGTGAGCATGGATTTGCAATTAGTTGACTTGTTTGATGCGCTTTGTTATTGACGTTATTTTCTGCTGCAACATGGAGGACAAAGCCACGAAAGGAACATCGTTTAAGTTGTCGTAAATGGTGTCGCAACAATTTGGAATTGCCTTTGCTCTGGATTGTGTCAATTTGTTTCAAACATTCGCTCGAGGGACTTACATTCAGGTGTACACAGCAGCAGTGAGGTCGGCAATGCTGTATGGTTCAGAAACATGACCGCTGAGAGCATCTGGACGAAGATTAGTTTGGCGCGAGCTCACAGAACGACTATCTTGTTGTGCGCTATTTTCCGAGGCACGTAATGGTTTGATAATGGGTAGATGTGAGCAATCAATGAACTTGCACAAAGTTAGGTAGACATTAACCAGTAGACTGGCTCGTGTAAGTGCAGTTAAACTACGGTGTTGGGATCACCGAGATTCCCCAAGTGATGGTTAGAGGCAATGGGTCACAGTCTCGTATTCGGAAGCTCTTCTTTTCTGTACGGCTGCACAACCCATTATCTCATGGCTAATTTTTGGCAATCCCTAGTTCTTTTCTTTTGAGGATTTTGTGCGGAGTCAGCAATCACAGTCTGAGCACAACTGTGCAAATGTATTGGTTGAACACACTGAGGCAAACTGCTGTTCAGTAATCGTTCAGAATTGTGGGTGATTTTGTAATTCCAAAGAGCATTGCCCTAAACGCAAACCGTCTTCAGGGGACATAAAACGCCGTTCCTTCTCGGCAGTTCGGATGTACTTTTGCTTGCTAATAATCAGTCCTCATGTAAAGAATACCAAAGTAGCTAGTTCTTCCAAGTGTTCAATGTCTCGTCTATACGTAGTAAGGTAACGTTTCTGGGATGAAAAGAATCTCGTTTTGGGCGACAAATTCTGAGCCCCACAGATTTGTCCTTCGCAACCGCATAAGACGGTCGCTTATTCTACACAAAATCTGGACAAAATTATGGGACCCTTTTTTCCAAGCTGAATTTAAGTCAATATCCTTTCTGTGTTAAATATTTATACCGCAATAGGAAACTCAAGCGAATTCAATCAATCATTGCGATTCTAGTTTACTTTCGCCATGGCTGATCAGGCGAAAACGATCAAAGTCTTTCCGGTTGGTCAGCACGAACCACGTTAATTTGTCACTGTCAAACCGTTCCTCCAGCCCATCAGGCTCACTGCCCATTTCTTGGCATTCCCTTTAAGAAAAGCTGACGTTTGTCTCTGAACTTCAGGCGAAAAGCAGAGTACTTGCAGTATTATATGTCATATGGGGATAGAACAGCGAAACAGTACCACAAGGACATGATGAATGACATGAGTCTAAAATGAACTTCTTCATAGTTTAATGCATCTGGTTGAATATTCGATGGCGGTTCTACACGTCTACTCTTACTCCGCTTGAGCATCCTGGTATTAAACCGCTCGCAAAGGAATACTAAATTTTGGTAGGCAATCAATGATGAGAAAGCAGAAAAGGGAAAAGCTTCCACATGTGTTATAATTCCTCTACACTGGGCATTTTTTGTCACATCATCTGTACAGATGCACTCCAGAAATTTATATGTGCGTGTTCATTTTGACATGTGGCACCTTCTAACATTCAGTCAACTCAGTTTGATCTGATCCTGTTCTTGACCCTTTATCCGACATTTCCCTTATTGTGGTAATTCCGATAGGGGGATGAATTAGTACGCTGATGAAAGTTGCAATACTCTTCGTTCTTCCTACTCACAATCATTCTGTTCGTCAAAACTCCAGGTGTATAAATAGGTCTTTTGAATCTACACTGTCACGGTGGAGTGGTTCACGATGATCAAACACCTGTCCAAAAACTGCTGTTTCATGTGTGTATAAATTTCAGGTACGTCGGAATTACGAGGGAATAAAGAACACGTTGATGAAAAACGAAAGAACAAACTATGGTATGGTCAACAATCAAAAGGTTTGCTTAACTCTATCAAGTCTGGTCGGGCCTAATCAGTTGCTGTCGAACTTACATAGGCGCTTTGGATTTTTATAAAGAAAGCAACCCCTCTCATCATTGGCTAAAGGCTGACGAAGGGCATGGTTAGACTAGGGTAGTTTGGCGATGAAACATGAAAGTCCACCAAACAGAATCAGATGAGTGTGTTAAAAACATTTCAAACGGAGATCTCTTAACCCATTAAAGATCATACGATCATAAGAGCAAAGTAGCACAAAATAGAATTAATCGGTTTGCTAGGACTTATTCGGTATGAGGGTAGACTGGAGCAGATATTTTCGAATGAGATATCTTCAATGATCAATTGCATCCAAAATTTTCGATCGTTGACAGCAGAGTGTATCTAGTGAAATCATTTCGAGAGATATCAGTGCGGCTGCCCGTCCCTGCTTTGCAGCTCCCAGATTTAATGTGATTCACTAGGTAGTGATGTTCCCGTAGGTTTTTCATTGACTAATTATTCTTGCGTCATCCACCGTTCTAGCATATAGCTATTGTGACACATTGCTTGAGAATGCTCAAATCCCAAATACTGCGGCAAAAAAAATGTGTTGGTTTAAGTGATAAATTTCGTTGTGGTGCAGAGTTTCGAATATTTAGCGAAAAAGGGATATTTTTTGGTAGGCCAAACTAGGCATACCTTGGACACAACAAAATGAGGCAGTAATTTTACTTTATTCTTCTGCATTCTTCTTTAAACCAAACTAATTGTGAAAATTGCCGCGCATATAAGTGTTCACAAACTGGAAGTCCTCAAGGCGAGCTGAAAAATATTTTCCTAAGTGTAAGTGACTTTTGAAATTTGATAGAAAATAATATTTTTTGGGAAGCTCGTCCTAATCGACAGCGAGTTCTCGTCACCAGATATTTTGAATCGTATCTCGTGAAACACTTGACCACACTGCACTGCCTATTGAATTCGGTTGGAGTCCAAATCAATACGATCCATCAGACATCATTTTGGTTAGCGCTTCTAGTAAGAAATGTGACAATGTGAAACGCTTCCAAGCACGGCGGGATGAGAATCCTCTCGTGATCGCCCCAAAGCTCAAATGGTACAGCCCGTACAGTTCTAAGTCGTGGCTGGTGTGAATTAACTTGCTTCCATCCAGTCGGAATTCATGCTTAAAATCTGGATTCATTCGAAATGATGTTGATTGGAAGTACTCATAAGTAAATGTTCATACGAAAGCTTTAAGAAACCGAGGGATTGTTTTAATTTATGTCCTGGAGGCAAGCAGGTCTCAGTGGAATTTAAAATCTCTGGACCTGTATCGACCCACTTTCTAGTTTGCTGATGCAATTCACACTACGGCAAGGTGAAACCAATAACTTTGTAATAAGTAATTAGAAGATCAAGGAGTTCCGCCGACGAAAATGACTACTCACCGTGGAAAGTTTACGCTGAATGTGCCCTCCCATCTTACATCCGATGTTTGTGTCTGTCAGAAAAAATCAATAAAAATTATATTCATCAAAATGGCCATCTGATAAACACGCCTGTTACATTTCAGAATGGAAAATTAATGTGGCACTTTCGTAAGCTGAAACAAATGAGCAAAATCTTCGCTTAATCACCATTCAGGCCGTCCGAAACGCGCCCATCGATAGGTGGTTGAGGAAAAAGCTGGGGGTAGCAGAGAATCTACGTACAGCGAGAGCAAACACTGCTTGGTGGTTTCCTGGAAATACAGGGAGCGGCATTCTGCACGTTTCTTGCAGCTGAAACAACAGGGAAAACAGATAGAAGTTGTTCAATGCATACGAGAGTCATTAGCATTTCAGTAGAATCATTAGTATGAATCTCACTAATCGAAAGGAAGAAAAAATAACGTTGTTTCAGGAAGCGATTTCATTGCGCACTGGACTTTAATACAATTGTAGTCCGTCAGAGTATTTTATTGTAAAGTGTCAATTTCGGCTTTGGAACCATTATTCTGATGACAAATTGCTGTAGGTTTGGTCACTACCTCACAGAGTAGCTTACGGATTAACAAAAGTGTTCCTAGCCAGAGATAGCTTGCAAGTGTCAACCTTTAGTAATACTGTAGGATTTTATTCACTTTTGATCAGTGCCACTGCCTTTTTTCCAAAGACTGGTGCAATCTAGCTCGATTTAGTTTCAGTGAAATGAAAAAGGTGTTTTCGTTGTCCTATGTTTCAGAAGCTTGACTGAACAACTCTCAGTTGTAGCATCATTTGAAATTCAGATTTATTGGATGTTCTTCGTTCAACACGATTGGTGCAAACCTGTTAGTCGCCAATTCCCTCAAATATGTACCATTTTCTTCTGCGATTTTTGTTCCCCACTGCGAATTCGTCATTTCTAGCTTGTAGACGATTGTAATCAGTCTTTTCAATGGTCTTCAAATCCACAAAAGAGCGCTCGTGTTGCAAAGGTAGTCCGAAAAAGAACTTTTCAGAGGGATTTAACTGAAACTCCAAATGACCAAGCAATTTTGGGAATTCACTACTATTCCTTCGTTTTTTAGTCAAGTTTGGTTGCTATCTAATTGGTTTGTCTGGCTTCGACAGTTTTTCCCAGTTAGAAAACTCCCGGCGTAAGCTCAGTCACTTCATTCTTATCTATTCTCGCGTCTTTTCTTGCTCGATAGATAGATAACTGCACACATAAATATACAGGCACACAGCATAATCCATCGATTCTACCCGTTACTTTCAAAGGTCACTAGCTATGTGATCTACATTCCAAACCTTCTGGACAAATCAGCACATCGAACTTACCCTAGCATTTCCGCCTCTAAAGAGAGTCAAAACAAAATCAAATTAATTTGTGTATGATCTATATATGGAACTATAGTGAACAATCACAGTTTTGAGCCAAAGAAACAGCGATCGTTTTATCACCCGAATCTCACTACCAGTCAGATTGCACTACCTTTGGCAGCTTTATTAACAGCCTTTGGGTCGGTTGTCTGATTATTCCGCCCTACTAACAAACAATCGGTCACAAAAGTCCTTCCCATTGTAGTTCCACTTGCAATTCACTTGGTTACGTGCTTTTCTGATTATTCTGACTCACACTCGACGTGATTTGGCTAAGATGAACAATGAGTTAACAGGATTAAAGTATTCACACTGATTACGCTCCGAATGACCTCCCAACAGGCTCGACATTCGTGCTACAGCTACTAAGAAAAGAACAAATATATGATTGGGAATAAGAATAAGGAAACGCTGAATCAATAGCTATAAACCAATCACAAGAAACAGTGCAAATATCAGTCAATGTTTATCAAAATACAGCCTAATCATCAAGTAAGTTCAAGTAGAATTTAGCCAGAGGTGAAAACATTGTGAAAAATAGCTCCAGTCTTCTCGCATCTAGCTACTCTTTCAAATGGGGACGCTTGTAGTAGATACAAAGAAGGATGTCTAGTTACTGTGAATTAAAACTACTGGTAGTTCTACTTTCTGGAATCCATATTCTGTCAGTTGGTAACCGGTCGGGTTCTCTGTCAGCATGCGCGGCCTAGAGAGGGCGAAGCAGTGATTGTTTTGGACAACGCGAACTCCGTACACGCAAATCGCGTGTCAAAAATGCAATCGAACAGTTTGATGTCATAGCCTCGTGTGAAATTGTGACAATAGTTTTGTACTCATCAAAGAAATGCATGCATAATCCATTGTATGAAATACGTGCAAAAACGAATTCGAGGCGTCTGCATAAATAAGGGTCACCTATTAAAAGACAAAAATCTGTTACGGCGGCAAACGTTTTGCCACAATAAAACAGAAAAACAACATTTTACAGCATTCGTGGAGGAACCTCCTAAATGTGCAGCACACGAAAACAAAAAAAAGTACAAGCTAAAATGTCTGTGTAGGTGTGTTATACCGAAAGGCATTGCCCAAGACTCAAAAATACTGATGACTGCACTAAGGTAATGTTTTGTGCTACAGCTCCACAAGACTTCATCCGATCTCCTAGTGAGAAAGCTAGAGTTAACTTAGTGCACGCATAATACCCTACGGTATCTCCCGAACATAAGCGACTTCCATGAAAATCCATCACCATTCAAAAAAGAATCACTGGTGACAATACAGCTATTTGGTGGAATTTAACTGTGGAAAAAAGCAGTTCTGACTTTAGGAAGCAAAACAGCTGGGCCCATAAAGTATTCTATCATAACAGCTAGAGTGTACCGTGCAGTCGATCGTATTAAATATTGCGTCAAATTTCGACAATGAAAGACATTGTTGCTTATCTGTTCACAGAGACAATTGCTCAACGATGAAAATTGCTCAAAGTATTTAGGAACAAATTACACTGTAGGCCCCTTTATTCTCGCAGAGCCAACTTCTAACCAATTCCGCCGTGGCACACAGTTATCATGCAAGTGGTCATACCCAAAGCCTATCGAAAACACCGATCAGTGAATGCAGTAACACCCTAACTGTACATCCTCAGCATGTTCTATGCCTCAGTAATCGGAGAAATGGCAGTAAAACAAGTAATGGGAATTCTTCTCTTTCTCTCTCTCTCTTGCAACGCCTGTGTTGATGCGGAATAGGTGCATCATTGAGACAAAAGTAAATAATTCAATGTGCTGGGTAGTGTCGTTTGAAAGCAAGTTGTTTTTAGTACCGCACCAGTGAAACTAATCGTCAGATTGTCCTAGTTGGCTTCTGCTTTGGCATAACACTGAACAAAATGCTTCCGTGGATTGGCTCGTGGAAATAAGCGTCATTCACGAGACGGTTGACACGTGAACCGTATCCATAATGGTTGATAACTTTATCCGCTAGACGCTCAAATTCAAGCACATTTCTGTTCCCGTAGTCAAAACCAGTTAGATAAACCCTGAATTATCAATTCAACGCAAGTCTACGTAATCATATTAGTGATCTGAACACAACTATCCAAAATATCATCTCCCTGGGCTGTGTAAGAACATACTCAGGTACGCATACTAGCCACTACATTAATTAGATGTCGATGGTACTGAGTGAACGAACAACCGTAAACGTGATCCAATAAACTTATGGGTAACAGAGGTCGACTAAAAGACGAGAGATGCAAAACACTGCAATTTCTGATGGAGAACTATAGAAAATGTTATTTCTGGTCAATCTATAATGCGTTGCGCCCAATGCACGTCACATGACTGTTGAACTCTGCTGTGAAATTCATGATCTGATCAGAATCCACTGAGTTCATTTGTGGTGTTACCAAAAGCATCATACGTTTCACTGAGCTTCCTGCGTCGAAGTTTCACATTCAAACTGGAGCTGTTTTGTGGTTTTGACTATTAGATAATAAAAAATAAAAGGTAAACTGATCAGATTCACACAATTTGGGCAAAATCAGTGGAAAACGTTGAGGTTCAAACGCAGTTGCAACGAATACCTGGGAACAGGCTAGCTTTAAATAAATTCAGCAATTTAGGATCGACTACAACATGATCAGAATAAAATGAAATTGTTAGAAACAATATAACGAACGTATTTGCCAAAGCTCACAGTGAGTGTTACTCCGTGCGTTCATGGAGAACAAGGTGCAACATGACTAAAAAAAATCCAAAAGAAACTGTTTGTGAACGCAATACATCTCAAAAAGTGAAAGTTCCCAATTTGAACCGCTAGTTTCAGTTGATCCCTTTGGTTCATATTTGATGTAGAAAATGACCAAGCTCTCGTATGTCGATATGCTTGGGAGTACGAGCAAAACAAACCAAAATCGTTGCCGATGGTGATGAGTTCAAGCCATTTCTTATAGCATAGCTAGTTAAATATTGTGCAAAAGTGTAAGACTGAATTGGGAAACATTACGTATGCTGCAAACAGGTCCATTTGCAACCAAAAGTAGACATTTCCTTCGGTAAACCAAAGCTATCGCGAGTTTTATGACTCACTGACTGGCGCATTGAAGCAAGGTTGATGCCATGATATTGTTGAAGCAACCACAGGTGTGTTTGCCAGTTGCGAAGAAAGACGCAAGCTTGTGTGGCCAATTAGCTTGAAATCGTTCGACTTTTCTTCCAGTGGGATGACTGGATATTTCACATATGACACTTGTGGCTTGAATGGCAGCTTGATACTCATCGAAAACCCGTGCCCATTTGTACAGAGCCACGGCTTGTTCTGCAACATTCGGTTCAGTATCGGCCCAGTTAATTGATTGATCATTGTCATTTGTGACTAAATCGGCGTAACCCGGGTCCCCGACACGCCAACCTGCCCGAAGATTGGACGAGCGATTCAATGTCGCACTCCAACTGGTGTATGCGAATTCCAGGTTGGAAAATGTAGAATACATTCTTGATGAGTGACGTGCAGGAATAAACAGTCGCAGTTGCCGTCTTAAGCCCTCTTGCTCGCAGATTTTATGAGCATTGCAATAGTTGGCGTTTTGATTTATCTGTATTAAACAGACATTGTTGCCAGCGTGAACGAAATCGTTTGGGCAAACACTGGTGGGTGCTCCAATGAGAGGCAGTAAATAGGGATTTAACAACGCACTCAATGCGATAATAATGATGCTGGCGTATTGAGCATACATGACAAATCAAGTCGAGATAATAAGTGCTACCCTAGGCAACTGACAAGCATTAATGCAACCAACTGGATGGAATTTAAATAAATACCATAGCAATGAAGTTAGATGAGATTCAGACACGAGTGGATGCACTCAACGATTTGTGATTGGTCGAAAAGAAGGTGTATCAACAAATGTACTTCTCACTGGCGTATGTCCAATCCCTGTGTTGGCAAAGATCAACTCTTTGAATCATACCGGTGTTCGGACATGCTCCAAACACTTCATCTTTAGAGGTGACTAAGAAATTGACCAGTTTCTTCTTGGAAGTTTTACATTTATTCACTGAATTAATACCTGCCTCGTTACTTATACTGTCATATTCGCAACAAGCAATAACGCAGGAGTGCATTCCAAGTCATAATGTTTGGTTAAAACGATTTCGGATTATGTAAACTACGCAAGACGACACAATGGTTAGTTGCACGAATAAAGCTGGACTCAGTGGTTACATAAAATTACCAAGTGACCTAAAGAGACAGGAATGAAACTAAGAGAAGGTTGCCGTGAGTCGCATGAATACGCCCCGCAGTACCACACTATCGAAAATACATCTGACCGAGACAGAAAATATCTGAAGCATTCGATACCCCTTACTCTACTGAACAGCACAAAAAAGGTCAATACCACTAGCATTTCCGATTACCATTTTTAACCCATTGCTCAGAATATCCTGACATTCCTTACCAGCTGCACTGTTCAAGCACAGAAATTAGGTTCCGCAAAACAAAGAATTACTTTCATCGATATGACGAACAGAGTTTCTAATGGTAAGTTCTGTGCAGAAAGAACTGGGTGATGTTGTCGGATTATCATAGTTTTCCGAAGGCTAACTTCTTCCGATTATTGTATAATGAATGTTTGAAAGATGAAATGAGATCAACTGTGTGTTTGGTTTCTACAAGTCGATAGCAATTAGTGACCTTGTGTCACTTTCAGGATAATTGTTCTCAGTGTTCTGTGACATCAACTTTGTCCGGCTACTTGAGAATATCATTTTTAAAATCCTTTGTACAATTGTTCTTCTGTTCTACCGACTGAACTGTTGTTACTATAACTACTGACAATTGTCAAACCAGTGACATATCTCTCTTGAGTTCGACTAAATCCCTCTTGAAAAGAGTTACAACGGTTTTTTTATCTTCCGTTCATTCTGACGGAAGATTTCAGTGCCCATTGGTATAGATCTTCCTTAATTTGCAACTAGTATTTATTTTTCCATTTTCAAAACAAACGATTCATAGTGAAAAGTTAATGACAGGTTTTTGAGTGCATCAATTTATATTTTGGTTGACTGCATTACAATTGTGTTTGCTGTCATCGGGCCTTTGACTGAATAGAAATAGAAATCGCAGTTGGTCTGTTCGTTTCAAAGACAAATAACGCACAGAACGAACTTAATAAGAACAGCAAAAAAGTATTCCTCTGATAAAAGTCACAGGTTGCGTCAGTGTTTAAGACAGCAGAATGTTTAGACACTTCTGGCTCAAAACACAGGATTTCAAACTTCTGACTGCTTTCGGCACCGACTGTTTTCTTTTCTTGAGGATAATTTACTCATTATTGCGCGAAATTTTAATTATACATCGACCCATTCACTGACTGTGCCTGATCTCACAGACCTTTGCTTTTTTGCCTTCATAATAAACTCGATTTTAGATGGATATTACCGGTTACCCTCGGTCGTCTTCCCTATAGTTGTGCATACTTATTACAACGAACGATCAATGTTGGTTTCTACTAGGGCATAATATAAACTCTCGGACTGCTTTCGAATCATTAAAAAAACGAACCAAGTTCAGGTTCAGCTGAGTGATTCATTTTTGTTAAAAATTCCAAGTCACCCTTTCCTTTACCCTCCCTATTAGATCCCACTTGCTAAATGAAAGCACCAAACTTTTCGCAGAGATAATCAGTAATTTCCTCGCCATTCGCTGTCCTCTCGAAACCCTATTCGTCTCAAGTGGCCATATTTCCTCCCAGTTACTGAAGTTCCTAAATAGACAAAAGCAGTCCTGTTGCGAATCCCGAGACAGTTCACGAGTACCCGAAAAATATCTGCATGAGGTTTACTAACAACTCCTGACTGATGACAATATCAGATCCCCTTAGCAAGGTATTCGACTGTTGTGATGGAAACATTTGGTATATGAAATATTCTGCTAATGCCACCCATTCTTCCAAGCAAAATCCTGTCTCAGTTGTACGGAAGATGATATCTCAGTTACCCTATTATCTTGAAGATAAGTTCTGAGAGTATATCCTCATCTCTCCTAATGCACGGTGGTATGGCTCCGTCTGTTCCATTCGCTTCTCCAGTTAACGCAAAATTAAGTTTATTTTCTATCCGCGAAAGTCGGAGACTCTTTCACAATCATTACCATCCGCAAATCGCTTTCACCTAATTGTCTAAACGTCTTCTGGTCTTAGATTAACATTGCGGGCTGTGCTCAAGGGCCTTTGTTCTTCTATGAGTATACCTGACAACCCCCTCCATTTTGTTTGTGAACTTAACAGATTCACCTTGGACGCTGACGTTTTCCTTGCTTATCATTTGCGTAATTTCTGTGATATATCGACGAAATTTGTTTATGGCTCTCATAGATTACTCTCGCGATCTCTCCGACTTCACCGGCGAGAAATTTTCGACATTTACTGCCATAATTATCAGATAACCTTACCAACCAAATTCACTGAAGCCGGTGAACGGAAAAATGGCCAAATCGTTAGTTAACTCGGATTTGTTTCATTATGGTGTTTTCTCCCCTTATTTGCTTTCTGCATCCATCAGTGACCTAGCAACTATTTTTCTATATTATACATTTTAGTAGTAGGAGATTGAATGTTTTGATCAAATAATTCACCATGTGATATGATCGGTCAACTGAGCATAAACAAACGATCGAAGCACCACTGTACAGTTGTTTCATCCAGCTTGTTAGGAATCATGAGCAGTGCATATGGACCGCGCCCGAACTGGGACGCCAATCCGAACCCGAACAAGGACGAACGATT
>LUCM01001483.1:12534-53576 GCA_008360955.1 Fasciolopsis buskii | reverse complement strand
AATCGTTCGTCCTTGTTCGGGTTCGGATTGGCGTCCCAGTTCGGGCGCGGTCCATATGCACTGCTCATGATTCCTAACAAGCTGGATGAAACAACTGTACAGTGGTGCTTCGATCGTTTGTTTATGCTCAGTTGACCGATCATATCACATGGTGAATTATTTGATCAAAACATTCAATCTCCTACTACTAACATGTACCAAGTAATCAAGCTCTGTAGGTCATATCCAAAGCCTTCGTCGTACTTAGGCTACCTGCAGAGAAGTTTTCTATATCAGTTGCTAAGGTATGCTGACGACGTTGACCTCATTCAAGTCGTCCCTAGCTCAGATGACTTTCAAAGCTTTCCCAGTAACATTTCTTCCATCTAAGATTTCGGTACACAATCCAGTTTTGATCTCATCGAAGCTCGATGTTTCCAATGTCTGATCTCTCCCTTTCTAAATTGTCGTTCGCGAAGACTAACCAGGGTTAATTCGATGGAACATCCGCGGTTCGTTATTGATAACAATCTGATTTGGACGTCAGACTTCTATGTCCGAGTAAAGAATCTTCAAGAGCTACCATTTTGACATTGCAAGATGAAACGAAGCACTGTCCGCCCTTTTGCACACCAGCTTGCTTTGCCAATCTTTTTTCATCTTTCCGTTACTTTCGGAGTTTTCCGCTTTGCCAATCACACTTGCATCTCAACTCTGACCCTCTACGCGCAATATGGAAAGAACAACGTAAAATTTACTCACAGTAATTTGATGTATACTCTCCTCAAAATCCAGCATCAATGATCGCTGGTAATCGATGCTTCGGTTATTTTGATGTAAATTCTACAAAGCAGAGTACGGGATTACTTTTAACTCTTACTCCAATATGTTTCAGACCTTTAACGTTATAATTCACTCCGAGGGATGACAATTTATCATGTCTTGACATCAAACCCATTTAGGATAATATCAACGCTCAGCCAATGGTGATTTTTGTTCGGAGCATGCAGCAAAGTTTTGCTTACCTTCATTCGATTCACCTGCAGTGAGAAGAAAACCACTTCATCCACGATAGCATGTTGACTGGTTGAGTGTAACATGGAGCCTCTTGCAAAATGTTTGAATTAGAGGAACATCTTCATCCCCACGACGACAAATTTTTTCCCTCGTGTACCTTGTATCAAAATAGACAAAATTAAAAGATATAAAAACGCAGGGTAGTTTCCTGAAGAATTTCCTGATGGACCCTTCCATCTTACAAGCATTTTTTACGGTCACCACATGTCATCCATCCACCTGCAAATCCAACTGGCAGCCGATCTTACGTCTTGAGCTCCTTCCATTCACTGCGCAGCGTAATTGTACTACTTATTTGTCTCACTATTATTACAAAAGCAATATTTGCTCACATCCAAAGCATTTTATTATTTTCCTTTGTTGTCCAGACTGGGGTGCACAGAAGGTTGGTAATAATGTCCCTCAGCATTAAAAGAAAGAGCTATGATAGTAAAATTTTACGGAGAGTATAAATCCCCTCGTGTATACTTGTGGTTGTGATCAACATCTTGGAAACAAAATCGGGGGTTATCATAGTTTATACATTTAACAGCTGGTAAACAGCAGTCTCGTTTAGCTTAAAAAACTGATTATGGTTAAACCTGAAAATTAGCGTTGAGCGCAGGTTTTCAGTAGTAAATTATCCCTAATTTTGTAGTTGCAAACGAGGTCATTGTTCCCAGAGCACCTTGTCACTGGAACGATAAAAACAATTGAACAACCTAGCAAACGTGAATGACATTGAAGCTAAGCCAATAAATCGTTTGCAAGAAGAGAGTGAGATTTATTTAGGAGTCACGTACTGCTAAGTAAAACTCCCGACTACTGTTTAGGGGTCAGCTATGCATACACTACCAGTTGATGCTCTCATTTTTTTGCATGAAAATATTTGCAAAAGAATCTCGTCAGCAGAGTGAATGGATGGTTAGTCCATTTAAGAATAACACGGTGATTCACCGAAGAATTTGTGTCGGTCAGGCAAGGCTGACATTGAGAAAGGGGACAAAAGGCCCGAAAGCATTGGCTTTTCTTCTCAGTAGTATGTTTCGCATATGGATGGACAAAAGAATACCGGGTACACATAACTGAAGAGCAGCAGTAAACGCGAAACCGATCATATGCTCCCGAGGAAATTTTATCCATCCATTCATATGCGAAACATACTGCTGAGAGGAAAAACTAAATATGTGCGCTTTAATCCAAAGTGGCTCCACTACGCTCAAGCGTTGTGCACATTAATTGGCTATTGAACGTGAATATGATAGTCAAAACGAGTTCTCATGATATTTCAGTGAACAACAGAACTAGTCGATACACTCTAAGTATATCCAAATCAACGAGTGAACTCGGCGAAAAGATAACTTACTCCTTGAAGATCGTCTTTTTATGTAAGAAAGCTTTCCATTTGTGAAAGAAAATCAAATGCCTTCATCTAACAGAATAATCAAACTAACCATTTTTTGGGTGACTAGGGAAGAAGCTACCAAAGCTAAGCTATGACGGTTGACAACTAATTGCTTTCCATCTATTCAGCGCACGCTAACACTTCCGATTCATTGCTAGCAGTACCAAATTGTAATGGACAGAGCATATCCAATAAGAGTTTATTATTTCACATCTTCTTGATCAGTATCACTGAAGGAAAACATGCAAGGATGATATGAATTAATGACTATCACTAACTTACTGGTTGCATTTGGCACTGGGCTCAAAATATACCTATTTTGTTCCTGTTATGACACTGGATGACCCGCAGTCAAAATAAATGTTCTCCAAAATCAGTCGCATATCCGTTGTCTATAGACGATAGATATAATTTTATTTCTAGGTAAACGGATGACTAAGTGACGATTCTTGCCTGTGGTTTTCTAGCCAGTTGCACCAAACCGTGTCACGTTATGTTTCAAAGCGTATTTGTGTGACGAAAATCAAAGCAAGGTTTGAAGCAACTGAACACAGATTTGGGTAAAAATATTTCTCTCTTCATGAAGTCCACCATATATGCAAGTATACCACAGGTTTCAAAGTGCGAATTCCAGTTGAAATTCACGTGGTTCACGCAAAGCACAAGTCAATGTTTATACATCCCAATGTTTCGCTGTTAATATAACCATCCTGTATTCAGTGATTTCATTGAGGTCTGCGGTGGAATCCGCTTCCAAGTTCTTAAGTTCAAAAGAATGTGTGGTCCAGCTTTCGGTTGGCGTCTATTTTTTCCACTAATAAATCCTGTTTAATCACCTCCGTAGTTCCAGTGAGCGACTCCGTCTTCACCGGAATATCTGTTCAAAAAAACAAAATTATTCCACGGTCTTTCAAAGATCTAAATGTTATCCTAATACTAATTGAACTTGTTTTCGAGCCAGAGTTTTGGGGTTGTCAATAACTCACTCACATGCCAACTCATTTGGTTTGTTAACTGTCAAACATTCGAGTGGATGAGTCGGTGGAGATGTTCACTAAAATTTGGCCATACCCGGTCTTATCACTGTTTTCCCCACCATCAAATAGTCGGCTGCTTCACGTTTTCAGCGGAGAGCACGCTGTTTCTGTGTGGATATAAGTGAGTGAAATTTCTGTACTTCTCATTTCACATTGTCTCCGTGAACTATCCGCTGAAATATGCATGGGAATCATTCACCATTAGCGCCGTTACACCGTCGTCGCAATGGTTGATTAAATACACAATAGAACATCCAATAACCAACATGATTATCACCTGACATGGCAAATCCATCTTCTACAGTCCCAATTGCTTGCATTTACCTATTCAGTCAGATCCAAGCGACATATCTTACATTTGTCCTGTCACCGAACTTCTTGCAGTTCTATTTCTCGAATCCGCAAATCTGAGACGTGGGCCACTGGGACCTTGGCTCTGCTCAGGCATTTATGTATTGCAGGTGCAAATCTCGTAATTGCTTGTCGTTCATTCTAATTTAGCACTATCATCGGTCAATGTGGACACTTTCACTCTCAATGTGGATTCTCAACTGCTACCTACTATGTCCATTCTGGCCAGTGCAGCCAAATGGATCGACTTCGGTACACTGAATGCGTAATACGAGATCGACCGTGCAGTTGGATCTCGTTGTGCATTGCACTGTGGAATGTTCTAGTTAGTCTTCACTACTTCTTTCAGATGGACTCTTTCGAAAAGGCTGAACAACTAATGGCGTAAAATATTTGAATAGCTAGTCCAGATGTTTGCTCCTATTGTGGGATCTGTTCTCGCCATTTTAGTTGCTCTGAAATCGTTATTAACACGAGTTCTTCATCGTTCTTATTTGCAAAAGGGTATGATGATCACAAATGGATATTTTCACCCAAATCGTATCCGTTCTGCGAACTGTTTTTGCTGAAATCCAAACTTTAACTACCCACGACTTGTAATTTGAAGATTAATTAACTACGTTCTCACTCTTATGTATATCCGGGTTAGTCAGCAACGGTTTTTCGTAGGGAGATAGTTGTGGTGCATATGTTGTGTAACGCACGTGAAGGGCACAATCGTGAGGAACAGAATAGGTTTTGCGCTATTCGTGGATGCATTGATCAAGTCTTCACCCTCCAACAGCTTTTAGAGCCCCGTTATATTTTTAAATGGCCAACAATCACCGTGTTTCTAGACATTCGCGCAGCCTATGACTTTGCTGATACGTTTGCACTGCGACACTGTTAACTGAAGAATGTATCACCAGAGAAGTATGTCTGTTCCAAAAGGGTTGTGCCATCTTACGCCAGGGCAGATTTGTGCATATAGGCAGCTTTTGCCATCCCCTGCCTTCTCCAGCGGAGTACGGCGAGATTTCCCTATATCCCCATTCCTTTTCTTGTCATAAGGGACCTTCCACAGAATGTGTTATATGGTCTTTTAGATGATGGGGAAACCGAGATTTTACTAAGTGTATCCGACGATATCGCTTTGCTAGTTGACGATACACAGGCAATTCAACTTTCATCAGACCGCTCGGCGACTGAGGTCTCTAGGTACGGCATGTGCATACTTCTTCAAGATTAGCAGGAGCCTATATCTGCACATGCCATTTGTGCTGATCAGTTAGAAGTTGTCTATTGTTTCAAGAATCTCGGGAGCCTAATCATACCCGGCGGAGGTGTTGGGCAGGAGGATAAATCACGTTTTGCGAAACCCAGAGCAACGTTGGCATATCTGTGACACCTATGGGGCCGCCGTGAAATCCGGCTCCCCCTCAATGGTTGGTTGTACACTGCCATAGTTCGTAGTATTCTGTCTTACGGTTGCCAAACCTGGCGCATCCCCATTAAGGATGAGCGGCGACTTTCTGTTTTCGACCACCGATATCTCCGAAATATTGTTTGCATCTGCTGGGAACATCAAGAAAGCAATGATGAGGTGGGTCGCCGTCTGACTGAGGTAATCGCTTTACATCGTCTCTGGTGGCCTGGGCACGTACTGCCATGCCTGCCTATCATCTACCTTTTCACAATCTTTTTGCACGTGCTGAGTGAAGCTGGAAGAAGCAATATGACGGGAAAGCTATGAAGTGGCGTGCAGGTATGAAAAATTCAACCTTTGTTTTGGCCTCGTTTGGTGCTTCCTGCCTTCCTGGTTGGGGCCCAAGAGATGAGAACTGTTGTTGGTTGGAGAGGCTGACAGACATGGCTCAGGACAGAAGCCAGTAGCATGAATGCTGTGTGGTCTGTTTGTAGATCTCGTTCCCCTTAAAAGCACAAAAAACAATTGAAAACTCACAGGATGTCCGGCGAAAATACAAAAAAACAGCTGGCTTATCGTTGTTTATTATTCATTTATTTCTCCCTTTTGCCCACGTTCTGAATAAATCTGTTTACACTTTGTTGCGTTGATGTCATGCCTGTTATAAAGCTTTTGTAATATGCCGATATATATATATACATTAGAATAAAGGTAAAGTTGATTTTCCCTGCATACAATTGAACTACGTTGCACGCGTGACGCATTAATGTTGAAATCTGATCATATGAGCATGAATGAAATAACAGCGTACATGTGGATTTGGGTTGAATCGAGTACACTTATCCACCAGTGGCACAGAGTAGTCAATTTGTTCGATGTTTCCAGGACAAATTGTTCTGTTGGGGAAATGCGGATGAAGTAATCGCACGACCCATGACCAGCCTGTTACCATGACTATTTTTATTTATCACATCGTAGACATATCGACCAAACTGCTTTTTAATCCCTTATCTGATTCTCTATGTCAATAATAATCTTGGAGTTTCCAGGTCTCCTTCAGTTGTCGGTGGTTCCAATAAAAACCTACATTGGCAGAACCATTCCAAAGGTCCGAACGGCTGTTGAACAAGCAACACCTTCGGTTGTAAAAGACCGGAACGTTGTTTAAGGTGTGACGAGTGTGATGAGTGTAAATGATTGCATACTAGATACTGTTTTACTAAATCTACAACCAACTGCACCTAGGATTACGGGTAATGCAGTCCCTTTTGTGTTGGTCTTTGGAGCCTTCGATTTTGCTCTAAACGGCTTGGGATCCGATTTCGTTCTCGTCAGTGCTACCGCCTCTCGATCCAGCGTTGCCCGAGAATAACAACACTCCCCAGCCACTGGGCAAGACATTCGCGATTGGGCAGATAGGTCAACTACTCTACACCTGCATGCATGGAACATGCCGACTCTCTTGAATACTATAGTTTGATTCTAAAATACTAGGTCTGCAATTTATTTTACTGACACTTTCTTGTCATTCTCCTGCACCAGCAGTTCAAAGATCGGAATCTTTGGATCAACTGCCACTACACTTCTTAATGAGTGCCGCTTGCGAATCTGAAGTACTTGTTGGGCGAGAACTAACAAAAGATTAAGGTTATACTTGGAAATGTTTGCAGAAGTGAAATAGCCAGGAAAATTTAGTTAAAAAAACTAGTGAGTACATGGCTTTTCAGAACTCTCCAGTTCCTCCTTCCATTAGCAATTACTATTGGTTAGGAATGCTCCCACGGAAGACATAAACCCACCAACTGATTCTATGGCTTCTTCCATAAACTCTCTTCCATCAAGGAAGGAATCTGAAAGCGTAATTCTATCTGCGGCCGAAAGCAGCTGCCGATAGGTTTGGAAATTCGAGGAGGAATCCATTTCCAGATGAAAGTTCTAAAAAAGTTAACTGTGATTTTAACATGCGCTCAGTCAGTCATGTCTGCGGTCGTCCGAACGAACCATGCACTTATGGTGTTATTGGTCTCACTTTGACCGAACTATTTCTCGAAGATGTCTCTACAAAAATCAGAAACAGTGCAATTGTTGCCAAGATTTTCCCAAGTACCACGCACATAATGTCACTAATACTCTCGAACCTGTTTGTTTAATGGTTGGACTGCTCTATACCTAGGCCAATTCTAGTCAGACTGTACTGTATTGTTTAGAATTTTACGTACAGAAGTGTCACATTTCAGTCAAAAAATCCGGGAAAAATAAGAGGAATAAGTTACACTCATAATCTTAAGAAAATGAAAAAAATTCATTGAAGAATGATCTGAGCACATTATGATAGGTTGGTCGGGAATTCGGTCAAACCGCGGTCAGGGTTTGTTAAGATGTGTGTTGAATATTGGACAATGGAGTTCCTACAGATGTTCGTTCTAGAGGGTACGGAACGAAAACTAGATCGTGTTGAAATATGACAGCGGGACTTTTAAGAATGCTTGTTCACAGAATGCGTGGGATCTGAAGGCCTTGTGTGAGCGGATAACTGCCGACCGCATTGGCTGATGGCCGACATGGCTAATGGTATGAAAGATACGGCTAACAACTGATAGGCCCGGCGAAGAATTTCAAAGTCAATTTTAGGGAAACTTCGAAAAATAACAGGAGAACAGTAAAGAAGGATTGGAAAAACACATTCGTAAACAAATCGGGAGATAGTGCTTCGTTTCATCTTGTAGTGTCGACGCTTTCTGATTTGAAATGACAACCGTCCGAGACTCTTTACACAGGTAACAATGTGAGTAGTCCACATCAGATGTTTATGAATAGTAACTCTTAGATACTTCACAGAATCAACCCTGGTAAGTGTGTTTGATTTGATGAAAGACTATTCGTATGGATAGACTGACAGAGAGAGAGAGAACACTTAGATGAGTCGAGATTTAAACTAACTCGTGCAGAGAAATCGTAAACAGAAGATGGGTTGTTGGAAAACTGAAATCATCGTTTTTCGGAACAGCTTGAGAGATGGCAATATAATCGACATAACTAAGCAGATGATAGGAAGGAGCAAGTTGACAAGTCGCTGATGCAATTACAGAAGAGACGCAGCAAAAGAACAGCGCCGTGAAGCACGCCTGAGTTGTTAACCAACGGATTTGAAGTTTTACCGTCCATTCGTGCGCACCATTTTCGGGTGGTAAAGTAACCAAGCAGCCATGCTAATAAAGGCGTGGAAAAACTAAATTTTTGCAGTTTGTGAAGTAGAAGAGACCGATGGACCGAATCAAATGCCGACGAATAGTCTAGAAAGGCGCAACTCAGATTTTATCGTTTAAAGAATTACAAAAGTGACGAATAAAGGAGGCGATGGTGTCCGAAGTGAACCCGTTAGATTTATAAGCATAATGAAAAGAGTCGTCAGGAGGTTATGCAGAAGAACACAAGCGCTAAGAATAGCACGTTCCGTCAGTTTACAACCAGAACACCATAAGGCGATGGGGCGAAAAACGGTTTTCCAAAGCAGTAGAACTGCTAGCTGTTGAGATGGGAATAATAGCGATGGGTCTCCAATACTCTGGGAAAGGAGACGAGCTTAATGGTGAGTTATTCAGAGAAGTGAATGGATCCATCAAGGCCACAGCACCATGCCCTGAAAGAGCTGAGGACCAACCCCTGTGATAATTTTAGTAGTGCTCAGGTGCTCGAACACCTCTTCCCTAGGGAAACCTGCAACCGTCATATCATCTTGTGCAATTATGATTTGGGTACAAGTGGAAGGATGGATAAAAGCATGATTGATGCTGTCCACATCTGCAGAATATATCGCATGTTTCTTTTCTTTCCACACAACAGTCGAACGCCTTGCTATAGAAATCGGTTGTTGTTACCACTCAGCAGTTGGCTGGCGATTGTCGTGTTCATGCGCTTGATTTCACCTTTCGTTAGGGTGGAATTATACCACGCATGAGTTACTGTGGGGTTTGCAGAAGCGTTCATTGCGTCACCTTAGAGATTTCAGTATCCGAGATGAGATGCGGCCATTTGAGACGAATAATGTTTCGAAGTAACAGCCCATATCAAGGCTCGCGTTGGCCGTTTCTGTGGAAGGTCTGACTATGTCATTGAGCAAGAGTTTAAAAGAGAAACAAGCATATGTATTTGAAAGTGATTTCTGAAGAAGAGTAAGGTTATTGTATGAAAGCTTACGGAGGTAAACTTGGGTTTGCTTTGTTTGTTTGTAGGATTAGAAGGCTGACTGAGAGTAATTCTTGTGGATTAAAAGGAGCAGATAATGATCTCGACTTGAATGAGGGTGAATCATTTAAGGGAAAACTAACCATGGTGGTCGGTAATAATAAAATGGTGCCGCCTCTAGTTGAAGAAACGCAGAGGTCAATCAAATCTATGTTGTTGAACGAAAACCCCATCAAAACATAAATATTGATCGAACAGTTTGCCTGCCCACGTGGATAAACACTAGAAGCTCTAAATGACTGCATTGTGAAATGGTTCCCAGTAGAATTCTTACTGGCTCGTATCAACTACTGCACACGGACATCAGTAATGGTATTTCCTGTTCACCCACGCGTAAAAAAATGCATTTTTTTGGTAATCGATGCTTATGTGTGCAGCACTATGATTATTTAGTTTCGCACTGAACCAAAACCTTTGATGAACTCATGCTGTCTTTACCCTCCTGAAATCAAGATTTTCGTCGTCGTTGCAAATTATTTTACACTTTATTTTTCATCGTTGTGCTTGGCTATGTACGTTCGTCACATACTCACTCAACAGATTTCATAAAATAAATGGTTGATTTGACGTGATTTGTTCATCCCTACCAAGTAATATTCTTCACACATCAAAATAGCCTATGACAAGCGGCAGAAATTTACAGTAGTGCGTTACCACTGTTTCAATCACTTAGATTTCCTCTTATTCTCTACTGCTTACGTGATGCCGTTCAGATATATAAATACCACTTTTTAGTAATCAGTTAAAAAGTCGCTCATCAGTCAATATCCGTCAGATTGATCATTCTCAAAAATATTCCACTGAAGCGTCTCGCGGTCTAAGTAACTGTATTGTAGATGGTAGTACATCCACGTAGGCAGCGAGCAGTTCCTGTCTGTTTTTTCGGACTTACCCCTATGTGAGACGAGTATTGTTACCATCTTTTCATCTCTAAGTAATAAATTTCGCCGTATTATCAGGGGTGTTTCACGTCAAACCAATGCATTCGGTTCAGGTCATGCATTTTCTTCGCGCACCGTTCAGCTGACATCAATTATTTTCTGAAATGTTAGGACTATATTGCATGACCAATGTCTTGCGTACAATAGTCACAGGGAAAAGCAAATAAACCCCCTGAGGAGGGTACCTATGGTAAACAGTGCGATAACCGAGTAATACTTGCTGAAAAAAGGAAGGAGATGGAGAAAGGGTTACCTTTTTAACCCCAGATGTCAAAACTCATACGTCTTACAGGTAGTGAGCATGTTAACTTTTCGCTAACATTTCCCGTACCAATAAAGGACACTTTCTAATTGACCACCTGAAGCTTACCTGCTATAAAACACACCCAATAAATTCCCTAGTAGGCTACTCATATGCTTGTCAGTAAGCAAATCAGCAAAGCGCACACATACTGCGAGCATCTGACTTCATTTCGGAGATCTAATTTCTCGCATAGTGTTTAGATTCATTCCAACATAATTAGTCGTGAAATCAAGATTACGGATGAATAAGTAAAGCCATACACTGAATTCCTGTAACACTATGAAGCCAGTGGTCCGGGTATCCTTTTAGCAGTCTTAGTCTTAGTTTCGTAGTGTTCCCTCAAAAAGTTGCTGCATACTTTAGCGACAAGCAATTTTCCAATCTAGAAAAAAGGTCGGCATTCTTGGTGCTTACGACTGGGTGGATTATGAATTAAAACTGCATAGTGGTGCACGTATGGCTAATGAGCCTCATACTTACCGTGGATTTTCCTCTTTCATTACCAGTCCAACTGCCACTAAATATTTATGTTGAAAAATAACAAGAACTGCAAAGAAGCAGTATCATTAATCAAATTCTACTGGTCCTCAAAAGACCGATCCAGATCTACGTTGTATTTACCATTGCAATAAATACCCGAAAAGAGATCGGCGAACTAACTGTCTCACAGAAAGTTCATTCGCTTCAAGCTATTTTTCACCTTAATCGATAACTAAGCGCCCCCAAAAAGGGACTTGATCTGCGCGGATGCTTCGAGTTTATATTTTTAACCACACTATTTTCCATGCTATGGAGAATAAAATTCTGTGAGGAAGAAATGGATTGCAATGATAAACCAGTCTGCACAGGATGTAAATTCTTGCTCACTTTTCCGATTTCCCTAACCAAAACACTTCAGGGAAAATAACTCAAAACTTGCATTCGCGGAATGCTTTCAATGAGTCAAATTCGTTAGCACGCGTGTGTGTGCGTGGCTTTTGCCATCCCAGATTGTCATTGCAAATTATTGAATGCAGCATTGGTATAGTATAAAGATGCAATTAATTGACTACACTTGTTCAGACGTTTACATCAAACCGAGGAACCAGATATAACAATGCCTATTTCAAAAATAGCTAGATTTCGCGGTCAGAACCTTAGGATGTTGTTGCAAAACCTCTTCCGAAGAAATGTGAATGAATAATCCATGAGAAAATAGTGGAGACACGCAGCTAAGAATGATTCCATAACATACTTTGTGAAATCGGAAGAAGATAGTATGATAGTCTATTGGCAATCAGTCGGTCTGAGTGTCTAATGGGAAGGCCACTTACATACTAGTCATCTACCAGTCCGCACCACCGGCCGAATTCGAACCGGCGACCTTCTGCTTGCGAGCACTTGCTCTACCTTTGAGCTAGCGTGGACACAGCTCTCGAACGCAAAATACATGAGTAAACGTTCAGTACTGTGCAAATTACTATTTCATCGGCACGTAATAACTAACCTGATTTAGTGGTTGGAATGTCTTCGTCGATCACTTTCCAAGGGAAGAGAACAGCACAGCTGAAAAGGATTCAAAGGACTTAAGGATTGATCTGCATTTTTTGAGGTGGGAGGAGGGTTCAAAGTTATATACAGTGAGAAATTTATACTACGTATTCAAAAGTCCACTTCACGAACATGGACTTGCCCTAGGCGTCTTATCATGGGACTAATCTGGCTGGCTTAGCTTTTGCAAGATGGACTTAACAAACTGAAACGAATTGCAGCTGTATTGGTTAACAGATTCAGGTTTTCTCCAGAGAAATGTGAAAAGAATCCAGAGCTTTTACTCTCCAACAGCAAAATGTGACTACTTCAGGGATGTGTTGCCAGATCGAGCAAGAAACATATTACTCATAGCACTGTCAGATTGCGAACGCATTGGGTACTAAACAGAGGCCAACTTATTCCTTGCTGTCATTCTGGAAATAGCCGATATAAATGGGTTGTTATTCTGACCGAAAAATTCAAACCAAATTAGTCGACTCTACTGCAACAAGTGCACTTGAGATGTGGTGAGCGAATGACTTCGTGAGATTTCATCCTGTTCTGACACTCAACCGCGTTTCACTGAATTAAAGTACTACTAGACTAAGATTGGATAATCACCACTCGGCCTTTGGTCGTGACACTGTGAAAACATCTGGTAGGCCACGCCACGTGGAAAATGGTGGGAAGGATATCGGGCGATGGGGCTCTGCTGTTTAATTCTGGAGGATGGTAATTACGTGCACTTCATTGGTTGGTTATAGGTCACACAAATAACCTCTCTCCCGATATTCAAGATGCTTCAGCCCAATTCTGACTTCGTGTCAGTGGCCGGTGCAACGAATGTGGAGAAAGCCTGCCTTACCTGAGATTCAAAGGTTGGGAACACCAAAGTGTATGGACGAATCGGGTCATATGTGCGAAACAAAACGATACTCCCTGAGATATCAGCAACTTCGTGTGACAACTACACGGTGCAGTTTAACACTAGAATCAAGAGAAAATTCATTTAGACAGAACAACGAGATGTCTGACTGAATATAAACCAGAATGGAAATGGCCTGATAGAGCCGTTCAAGTATCGCATTTAAACTCGAAATCAGTTCCTTCCGATATCACTACAGTTACTATCTCCAACTTGAGCGTAGTCGGATTATATCCCCTTGGATATGCTTTATTACTGCCATTGCTACTACTACTGCCACGACCACTAATGAACACAATGTATTTTTGCATTTATTTACAAACTTTTGCCATCCTGTTCCATTTTAACAACAAAGTGTGTGCAACAGCTTCTTCTTCGTCAATATCAGTGGTTATTGTTCAATACACACACTAATTCCAGACAATCTGTGAAGACTCTAGACAGCTTTTGCAATTCGAATCTGAACGTGTTAAACCAAATCAACTCTAAACAAACGGAAATTACATAACCATAGACAGCAACTCGAGAAGACGTAATTTGCAATAATCTGGAAACAGTTGTACATTGTGCATAAAGATGCATATATTTTAGACAAAGTTACGGGACAGAAGAGTAGTGAAAAATTCTATCGGCTGCGAGACATAGCATCTTTGCTCCAAAAACTAGTAATCAATGTCTAAGTGATGTCATTACCCAGGTGTTGGTCACACGTTAGATTCGTTACAAATCTTGCCATGTTTGCTGCCTAGCATAAACATAGTTTGTCTTGCTAAGCAAGCAAACCCTATCTGGCTTCTGTCCAACCTGATATAATACCTTTTGCCCACTCTCCGGTGACATTAGCAGCTGACCAATTATGATGGAGAAGTTCGGTGTGTACAGCTCTATAAAGTTATTACACTTCTCTTGCGACGGATCCATAGCGGAACTGTTCAACCAACTTTTAGTTCACGATACTGAGTTAGGTGTTGCCGAAAGAATTTAGAGCATTTAAATGGCATGAAAATGCCTCCCGCAGATTGTTTCTTTTTGGAATTAGTGAAGAAGAACCCGCACGAACAGCTTCCGGTTCCTTTTTATCCGTCACTTACCTTATTACCGAAGCAACAAAAAAGAGCAAATTTCAGGAGGAAGGTCGCAACCACCACAGACCTGCTCAGAGGGGAAGTTGATCGGCGGTGGACATTTGTGTCTTGCTCGTGATCGTGAATTACAGCTGAATTCGAAGTCATCGAATTTCGAATAACTGCAACTTTACAGAAAAGAAGTCATTCTTTCCTTTTGCGAGTCCCAGTCGCCTTGGATAGGTAGTCAGAAAATGGATCTCGAGTGCCCCAGGTCTGGAAAAGAACAAGATACACAGCTGTGCAAAGTCTGGAAACTTTGAATTGTTTCGTTTTATTTCACTTGCCTAATCATTACAATATGGCCCAATGACCCCGAATTATGGAGGATTCTATAGAATTTAAAACGTAGCAGTCAGAAGCAGTGTTCCACCGAAAAGAAACAGCATCCCAGAAGAATATTTTCAAAACGGTACAGTTTCAAAACCGTTGATCAACAACCCAGGAGTGCTACAGGGTGCTGCTCTTTCACCGTTTCTTTTCTCTACATACATCAGCGACTTATCTACTAGCTCACCCTGTCATGTTTTAGTATGCTGTTGATGTTGCCCACTATCAAGCCGTTTCGAACAACGATGATTTTCAAAGGTTTTCCCAAAACCTATCTTCTGCTTACTATTTCTCTGCACAAACACGTTTAGATCTCAACACATCTAAATGTTCCGAATGTCTGTTTTCTCTCTTTCCCTCGGTCAGCCTACCCAGCCGAAACGTTTTCTATCAACTCAAAACCTCATACCAGGTTTGATTCTGCGAAATATCTAGGAGTTACTATTGGCAAAAATCTGAAGTGGACTACTCACATTGATACCTGTGTAAGAGTCTCGGACGGTTGTCATTTCGAATCAGGAAGCGTCGACACTACAAGGTGAAACAAAGCATCATCTTCCGATTTGTTTACAAATGTGTTTTTCCAATCCTTCTTTACTGTTCTCTCGTCATTCTTTCCGGGTTTACTTAAAAAAACTGTAAAATTCTTCGTCGGGGACTATCAATTATTAGCCGTTTGTCCTTCGTACCATTAACTGAATTTTCCCGTAATCTATGTGATCCACACTTATCAGCATGTGAGCAATTTGTTCACAAAGGTTTTTCTGATCCCATGCATCCTCTGCACAACGATCTTTCAAAGTGTCGCTCTCACATTTCTACACGATCCGCTTTCCATTTCATATCGTCCAGAATCATTATCTATAAGAACTCCACTATCCCATATTTGGCACGAATTTTGACAAACCGTGACCGGGTTTCATCCGAATTCCTGAGCAGCCTGTGCTAATGCGTTATAATTACTCCTGGATGAGTGCTTCTATATTCTTTACGAGGCAATGAGTGTATCTTCTTCATTATTTTATTTGACAATTTCTTATTCTCATTATTTCATTTGTTAAACTCACATTTTTGACTGAAATGCGACATTATATTATGTACGCAAAAGTCTTTGCAATACAATACAATCTGCCGAAGATATCACTAAGCCAGACTTTATAATTTTTACTGGAATCCGTCGAAGATCGGGTGTTAAACTCTGGGAACCATGTCAAAAGGATGTCTAGCGGTTATTCTATCAATAGCCCTGAGGACGAACTGTCAAATAAGTATTAATTGAAACACTGCGACTAGATGTATTAGTCCAAACAACAATGATATATATAGCTTGATAAACCAATAAGGGCCTGCATGAGCCCGTGAACAAGTTGCACGACTCTTGTCCATCACGAAATTTTACCGGAAGCCGGCAGTTCTCAGTGCGAAAAATGAACTGTATCATAGGGTCGGCAGCTTAACTAGACGCAGTCATGTAGGATTAGTACAGCCACTCAAGGTGATTCTAACCCGACGGCGTCGTCGCCTAATCTGAGGTAACAGAACAGTCAAATGCTGAACTGTGTGATTTGGCTTCCTCTCAGTGAGGTGCGGGGTTTCCTATTCTCCCTGTGGGTTTGGAAAGCATTTCTCAACACAAAAACTAACCGATATTTACTGACCTTGGTTGGCTTACCGGTTCGGTTTGAACACTTGTTTTCGGGATGGGTCTAGTAAAATGAATTAGTACAGGTAGAAACCTGTTGTTTCTGGCACGCATATTCCCCATTCCTCTTGGTATTATAAGGTAATTTTGCTATTGAAAAGTAGACTGAGAAATAGGCTTTGTTGAAATTCGCAGGAAAACTTGAAAACCGCCCAGTCGAGAAAAATTAAGGCATTTTGAAAAATATCTAGGAAAAAAAAAACCACGGTTTTTCTTATTACAAGCAAGAATCCCCCTGGACCACACTGTCTTTCGGAAGTTGAAATAATCGGTCGCGATGGAAATTTACTGGTATCTAGCATCTAGATGAACCGGCTTCAAGTGACGCTGATGTGAATCTCCCCACTGCCGGTCGTCTGATCTTGAGTCGAGACCCACTTCCAGAGATGTTTTGTACTGTCGCGTGATTTCTGAAGGAAATAAAATAAGAAAGATAATGAAACTAGAAGATGGAGTACAATCGGGTGTCAGTGGCGTGCGTATAAGGTTTGTTCGGCTATTTGGAAACTTTGACTCATCTCATCCTAACGTAAGCTTGAACAGTAGAAACTCCGAAAATTTACCTCTGAGACAGTGGTACTGCCTAGTCGCTGTGAGCAAGACAGTGTCCTTCGGTAATGTTCCTCCTTCCGGAATCCGCATTAAAAACGGTATGGAAAATATCAAAGAATTAATAAAAATATGTGAACTGACCTTTCACTACCAGAACTTCCATGGAGCAAGAAAACAATGAGACACGAAAGAAGGAACAGAAACGATTCGGGTATGGTTGTTGACATACGTGTCTAATCTGTCAAACTCCACTTCTGAGTCACTAACTGTCCATCCTTGTCCATGGTTTACCCGCAGGCTTAACCTCGACCGACTGTCTGATCTGGGATCAGGCTTTGAAAGGACTGCGGAATAGTAATCAACACGAACGTTCGTTCTTTTCCGTGCATTTTGGGGGCAATAACTCTGTCAGAATAACTCAATGAACAGGGGGCCTCAGAGCAAACTGTTTGAAGTGAACAGGTATTAAGGAATATTTCGAAAGGCATACAGAGCGACTAGCCATTTGGGAGACTGAGATACCTAACCCAATAACGCGAAAGCACCTAAGATCCCCTGGGTCAAAATGAAAGACTAGAATGCGGATTTACCTGGCTACGCCAGACAAACCAACAATATACTTAGCACTATCAACTAAAATGTAGTTGGTTGGCTTGTCGAGGTGCATGAAGTACGAAAATATCAGACGGCTCATTTAAAGTGCCCTTCACTGCAATCAACTCGCTGATAATCCAGTAATTTGGCCGGATATGGAAAAACCCTGGCCTGTCCGATATAAACCCGCAATTGACCTCTGTTCATTCTATAAATATGTTCGATTTCTGTTGGGATAGAAAATAAGTAGAAGTCTCCACGTAGCCAATCACGTCAGCAATAGAAACAGCTGGCTACATTTCTTCGTACGGCAGTTTTGCTTGCGACTGCCACGCGGCTAGCTTAGTCGATATTTCCGCAAAGTCATCTCACATGGGCGTCCGTATATTCTCCCGCCTTCACACAACGACCGTCAACTAGCTGAAATCATTTATTGATTCCCTGTCCAGTCCCTCTGGTGTTTCCTATGGTCTTTTATCAGCAATGGTTGTCGATAGGCTAAGCTATGTGAGACAGGGACGACACTAGAAATCGGACACGTGAACGCACACACACACACACACACACATACATACACACATAGTGTCGAGAGAGACACAAATCCACAAAACCAGGACCTAAAACCAAGTTATTTCAGTGGAGGCAACGTTACGATGTGCACTGAAAAATTAAAACCGCTCCAGAGAAACGAAATTATGAGTACACATCCATGCACGACCAATAGATTTATAACGCTCTATGGTTCTCACGGATCATAAATTTCATATTGGTATCACTCGTAATTCGCCGTGCAGTGAAGCTACAAAAGACGATCTACTTCTTTCCATGTGTCTATTCCAGCATAGCAGACATCAATACCTTAGAATCACTAGGTTCACGTTTCATCAAGCTTTCGTGTGACTGATTGCTAGCAATCGCTCATCACGTGACGCACAACGGATATATCAGATCAACAGACAAAATGTTGGACTTACTCGAATATGGTTTGAAATTCTTCCAAGAAATGAACTAGCCTATGTGTTTGACTTATCGCAGTTTTAGTGATACATAACGCACATGAGGCGATTGACGAACTTATTGACCACTAATTTCGTTGCGCAATCTAACTGCACAAATGGCTCGTTGATCGAGTGTCAAAAGACTTGACAGAGCAACAGCAAAGTGACTCAAGAAGACAATAGGCTAACTCGATTACAGGACTATACCACGCCACGCCTGTTAATTAACCGAGATAGTTTATCTCGTAGGAGTGAACCTGTTACCTACATACTTTCATTCACTATCAAGGTAGAGTCATTTGCCAACGCCACCTGATTTTTCAATGCAATTTAACGATTAAGGCAAGGTTTTTTCCATTTCACCACAATGCACAGACGTTTCGGCGATCTATTTATTGTACACGGTTTGTTCGACTGTTTGTGTCAAAATGTCCGCATGAATTCAAAGGTATTTACTTTTATCAACTAAAATCGCAGTATCTCGTCCGTGTGATCCAATGTACGTATTCTAACTGTCACCTATTTCGAGCATGAAACGGTAGCCGCAGCCGCGATCAGACTGAACTTTCAAATTACTTTCACCAATTTGTATTTGTCTTTTGATTCCACACATTCTGATTTCAATATTCAATTTCATTATAACTACTGACTTCCTCGTCAGTAAAATATGTGCCGACGAAACGTTCTTGTCTATAACTTCCCACCCTGATTGTTCGTTGACCATAAAAAAAGTTATTCCGAACGGAAACTCTCACTTACCCCGGGAACGCTTCACCCAAGCGACCGTACATCCCTCAGCAGCTCTCAGTAAACATGCTATCTAATAATAATAGAGCATCACACAAAATGTATTTATGATGAAAAACCGTTGTTTTTTACTTCATATGACTTGTTTTACAACAAACGATTTAGTAAATTGGCGAAAAAGCAAAGTTATTCAAGGTATGCTGATGACAGTTCATTGATCAGGATATGGAGCTGTATCTACTGTGTAGATAAGCCAATAAAAACAATGGAATAGAACAAAGCTTGATGAATACCATGCGAGAGGGGGATAAATTATCGTTTTTCTATCTGACGGTAAAAGTATATGGTTGTGTATGTTCATTTGGAATGAAGTAGAGGAGCTTCAACCACAAGTATGTCTCCATGCAGCTGAGACACCATTGATAACGGATCAACTGTCTCCGGAACCGTATAGGAACGTGTGAATTCCCGTGTGTAGGAACTGTGAAAATCACCCTTATCCTCATCTACCTTATGCTGACCGGTTACCAGAAGACGATTGGCAGCTACAAGCACCGATAAATCATCCGCATCGAACCCAGGCTCCACGGGGATCTCCACATGCAGAAGCCGCTGTGTCGGACCGCCTTCGATAACAGTCGGGCCAGATTTACCTGAGATAGTGACAGCAAGAGTTATGCAATTTGTATGTAAAAAGCCCATGATGATCAGTTCAGTTCACATCAGTTCAGTTCAAACAATCCATGATAATCCACTGCTATTCAGGTTAACGCCAGCAATCAAATACAAACCAAACGTGAATGACGATTATCCCCGTCAGTTACAACTAATAATAAATCAGCTTTAGGTCTACTCCAACATACTCTATTTGCAAGCATTGTTCCCCACTGGTACTACCCTCTCACCAACACTATCCTTGGATTTGCCAAACCAATACATTTTACTATTCATATCGAATCGCCCCAACACGTGATTATGTGCATCAGAATCACTCATAGCCAACATAAACAAATGATCTCACTCCAGCACCACTCTGGCAAAATTCCTCCCCACAGCACCCAAACATTCTTTTGAAACTCAGAAATTTCACAGTAATATTTTCCATATGATTTAACCGCATGTTCTTGTTTTCCTGAAAGTCTTGTAAAACTCCGTACAGTGAAGTGTCCCTAGAGGGAAGCAAGCACTTGGGTGTTGTGCAGAATGAAAAATCTTCGTCTGTCTTTCGCAGGTAGAAGTTGACCTCCTGGGCCGGAAACAAACCAGTAATTTTCCACTAACCGAGAAAATGTTCTGTTCACCAGCTATTGCTGTAAGGTCTCAACACCGGCAGTGCCTGTTCTGAAAGTGGAAAACGTAAAAGGTTCGTCACTTTGCTGCAAGGTCTAATAGTTACAGAACAGTGAGGGTTCCTTGGTGCCTACCAGTAATGGAACCGGCCTCCACGAATTCGGTCCTCGCAATGAATGCTGCAGGTCTCTTTTTCTCAAGATAGAGAAGTTTGAATTTATCTTACCCAGCTGACTGGACACGTTTATTAAAATCAACTAAGTTTCGTCAATCAGCGTTAGGTTAATATCGAAATTCACCTGAAAATTGGATGAACGATCCCAGCTCGTTAAGAAGCACTGAGTAGGTGAACGCTGTCTGCATTCTATTTCCTCTGTTTTCACCGTCACCTGAACTTTGCATGGAATCAAACCATCTTGCCTCGTCCGTTTCCACCCTGACTCTGCTAAGAGTCTCCTCCTCCTTCGTGGACCCGTGAATGACCGCGACGAGCATATTTGCCTTGCCAATTGATGTCATCGTGTTTGAGAACTGATTAAATATGAAACCATTCGAGTGTCCCAGATTCAATCACAACTTGCGGAGTTTCCACACGATGACTTAATCCCGAATGAGCCGCGAATTTCACAATCCAGTCTGTGTGGTGCAAATTAGCAAACTCAGTGTATTGACTTATTCACATTGGGGCGAGATGATGGGAACTTACGTTCTGCTCTAGCTTCAGACCGTTTCCTTTCGCTTAGCCCATTAAAGATAACTGTTTCTGCTGTCATCACTACAGGATCTGAGCCAAGAAACGTTCAATCGATTTTATGTCCCGGTTAAATGACAAAATATGTTCTTCGCATCAGTTGTCAAGAGCAGGAATGCAAAACCGTCGTGTGGAACTGAAATTCATTATGCAAAATTAACCGATCACAAAACTGATCCCAATCCCAGAACTGGCGTAGAATATCGACACTGGCATAACGAAACAAAAGATGACAATTTGCACGTGGCCCATTAGATTGGGTGTGCTATGGAATACAAAACACATGTATGCCTACTGCTACTTGACGTAATTAGAAACAGCGAAGAAAAAGTACTTCCCGAGCTTTTGCAACATTTGTTGTTTTGATATTTCATGTGATTCGTCGTTTCATTCTTCATAATTTTGACCACCAACACACCATCTAACTGTACTTCACCAATCACCTTTTGTGTTCCAATTCACTCGCTGATTTCGCACGCAGGCAGAGGCCAAAATTAAAATGTGCCCATAACTTACCCGACGAATGAATAAACTAAATAAACAAACAGAATATTAAATATAAACTTAGCTCAAAAACTGTGTGGTTACTGAAACAGTTTGATTCGGTTCCCAGCAAAAGAACTTCATGATAGGATTTATTTGTAAGTTGATCACCGAGGAAACAGAAAATGAAGAGAAGTTAAACCATTCGACAACTGCGGTAGCGTAAAAATGGTGTTCACAAGTATATTCCCATGCGTTGAGACAAAAAGTGTGGGCAGTCCAGCATTACCAAGACGAAATCAATTACCTCAATGAGGTGCAGTTCGGCTCTTTCGCTCCGAATCCTGGTTACAATTGTTTTTTTTTGTGCTGTTCACGACAGCCGTCAGTTCAGTAAGGAGATTGGGTGCCTTGCTCGTTTGATTTTCTTGTCCGGTCCGCATTCTACGGAATTCTATACCAGAAGTTTTAAATCGTGTGCTTCACAGAAAGTATAGGTGACTTTTGGTGTGAAGCATGGATGTTATATCGATGTCGTTCAGACAAATATCCCAAACAGTAATGGTAAAGCATGCTTATGTCAGCTGTCTGAAACCAACGGTAACAAAAGTGAATCACAACTCAACTCTCCCTCCCTGGTACTAGGTTAGTAGCATTGGTAATTATACGGTCTACCGGAAGGAAACTTATCTCGTCACTAAAAATTTACCCCAAACAACGTTAGCGGAACTATAGGAACACGTGGCCTCCGGGTCACTAAAATTGATACCGAATTCAAAATGGATTCGGACAAACCGATCCGTTGACCACCGCGAAATCATTAATTCATAATTCATTCAAAATCTCTTTCGCAGGCAGGGGATCAGATGAACGGACACAGTTACTGTTTTTACAGGTATTGGTGTGTACTGGGTAACGGTGGGCAGTTACTATTCCACAGCGCTGTGGGCAAAACTATATGCCGTTTGCCACTGTTGACCTACATAAATACCCTATGCTCCATTTACGGCTTTGTGTCGCATTGAAAAATAGTTAACACTTGTTGTCTGCGCCTCGGAACCCAGAGATATCAATGGCATATTGATTGTCTGACAATAAAACTAACGACCACGGGTGACTACCTAAATAGCCTAGGCAAATCACTGAGAAGATAAAAATTAGTCCAAATACCGTGGTGGAATCATATGTCAATCATGTCCCGATTGCCCTAGTAAGCGTTTCGCACTGCATTTCAATGTAATCGCCAATAAGACTGCGCTTTTCATTGCTATTCGAAATTATCTTCCATTTTCTAACTATTAGTGGCTTTGCATTTCACTATTCCACGAAGCAATTTAGGTAAATCTGGTGGTAATGAAAAGATATGTAAAATGTTCACGCTCCACGCAGTTCCCATGCATGTCTCTGATCTGAACAAAACAGACGGAATTCTCTGATTTATGAACGAGATAGTACCACCAGACACGTTTGACGGGGCACTTCACCAATCAACTTAAGATACAAGGGAGATCGCCTCAGATATTGTATCCCCTGCGAGTCTCCTAAAGCCAACAGTTTCACATTCAGCGCATCGTACATAGATCTACTTAGCATGCGGATATATGATCGATATGCCCGCATCACTCCGAATCGAGGTATGTTTTCAGACCCTGAAATGTCAAAAGTGATCAAAATTAATCCTGCCAATTGTAAATAAATGTTTATACATTGTGTTGAGCACAAATCAAATATTTTCCTTCATTTTGAGTATGGGAACTCACCCGTGACTTGCAGAATGCTTTGTTCGGTCTTATTTGATTTTTCTTGCTCCTGAATTGTTAGTCGTTCCAGTTGAGGCCCGGATTGGGGTTTTATCCCCAGCCTTAGATCCTGATTAAATTTAATTTGTCCGTAATCTTCACGCTTAACCGGGGCTTCCACAACAAGCACCCCGTCGGCAGTCATCAGGCATTCAAATTGATTTTCGTCCACTGAATCAGGCACATAAACCATTCGACAATATTCACTGGAACTTCTGCCGTCCGTCGTTCTCACACTCTTTTTTGCACGCACTGTCAACCGGTTCTTTTCCAACTTCACCTGAATATGTTCGGGTTCGTATCCGCGGACGTCGAATTGAAGATGAAATTTCACTTTGCCATCTTCCCCTAATTGAAAAGCATCTTGTAAAAAACTCAATGGACCACCAACAATTCCGCCTTCGGGTACTATTGGGCCAAAGAGATCGTCATTTGATTTATCGTATGTAAGCATATACTGAGTTTGTGCCGGTCTGGGTTGTGACATTTGTCTACGAAGAGCTTGTGTTTGTCGATCCATACGAGACAGGATGGCTTGTAAGTAGTCCGCCGGAGTGGCAGTGTCTAGTACGCATAACGGTTCACTGTCATCGCAATCTGCGGGCTTGGAAAAGAAAACCAGTTGAGACAGTCAGAAATTAGTAAAGGCAATCAGTTCGCAGAAAGCACACAAAGCATTGATTAGTGATAGTCTAAACTGCCCGAAAATATCAACTTTCAGTTATCTTTGAAAAAAAGAATCACTGGATGAATTTAACTGGATCATCAGAACGATTAGTGTCTTGTCATTGGTTGGACGGTTTTCGAGTCCCACGTGCTGACACTGGCTGCTCGCAATCGAGCATACTACCTTGTATCAGCTTATGAAACTCAGTAAATTACGTTGGTTGGGTCACGTGCTGCGCACGCCGAACACAAGTCTGTCACATTGTTCCCTATTTTGCATTCTTCCTGCTGAGTGGAAGAAGTCATGTAGAGGCCAGCAGATGACGTGGCAACGTGGAATGAGAAAATGTATAGCGAACGTAGACGAAGTAGGTGTCTCTCGTCTTCGTGGTTGGAGTCCAAAAGACCCGTCAACTGGCTGGCTGGAGACATTGAAGGATATGATAACAAATCGTTAACAGTGGCGATCGTGCTGTCATTTTCTATTGAATTAGAATGACCGAAGAAGTACATTTGCAAAGTTAGACTGTATTCCGTGTGTTGGCTTCAGCAGCACTATCTTTTCCAGCCTGTGTAGGTTCAGTCCCTGTTCCTCTTGCATATTCACTCTTCTTATAGAATCATGTAACTCCGGGGAAAAGGCAGCGGGAAGCGAGGCCTGCCTCGCTATTTAACGTTTAACGATGATTAGGATGATGGTGATTACACGAGCATATGATTGTAGTGTGAAAACGTTTGGAAATACATCGTTAACAAATCAGTTCCAGCGGATTATTTTTCGGATGGAAACCATCTGGGGTAACCTAAGGGCTAAAGAATAAAATCACTCAATTAGTTAATCAGCCCGAAAATTTATTCGGAAGGACGGAGTTTACGCGAATTTCATTTACGATTATTTTTTTTTGAAACTGTTTAAGAAAAACAACATGGGTCGAAACCGAAAACGTTTTTTACGAGAACTTCCATGTTGAAATAGATCGAACAATTATAGAAATGAGCGTGAAGCCAGTGATTCGAACATGATGCAAGTACTGGGGGACAAATTAGAAACCGATAACAAAGGGTTTGTGAAATATCTGTCCCACCTTAGCTGCTACATTGCATTGCAAAAAAGTTAGAAAATCAAGCAAGAATTCGTGAGGTAAGATTGACTTGTTCGAAGTTCGGAAAGAGAATTCGGAATAACAGACGTGATAGCAACCGGTCAACGAGCACGCAAAGGTATAATCACTACAAAGTTGGGAATGATAAGGGTAATGAAAGCTTCCGAGTAATACAGTTTCCATAGTCTTCATCTTAGTACCAATCGAATTCGAGAACGAAGGCAGAGAAGGGACATCAACTGCCACGCACATCGACCAAACGGGACCGTGGTGTGGACAAATATGCAGACACAAAGCATCCTAGATATTGCATCCATATGTGCACGTGACAGGACCAGATCATGAAGCAGATCATGCAGTTAGCCGGTGGTGGTCAAACGGATAAGGTTGTGGCATTTGGACTTTTAAGTCGCAGGTCGAATAATCTCAAAGTCCGTCAATTTCTCCACTTGGCAGCCCTCTGTTGGTCGCGAATTCCCTCCTGAAAGTGATGCGCACTGTTATATCACCAACAAAGAAAGTGAAGGATGAAAGACAGACAAAAGTCGGTGATTCGTTAGGAAAGTGCACATGACCGGAAAACAGTAATGTGAATGCGCATAACGAGCGATAGCATCAACCACGAGTCTGTCTGTCTCACGTGCACACTCACAAAGATCAAGTAATGCATTTAGGTTAGCTCTCTGGCTCACTGGAATACTGTTGAACGAGAACTTCTCCATCTCAATTAAGTTGACAGTTTTCATTTCCGAATAATACTGGTAGCCCACTGATAGATGACTTCTCTGCTGATAGCCTAAGTACGGCGAAGACCTTCGATATGACATACGGAGCTTGACTACTCGGTACGTGTTAGTAGTAGGAGACTGAATGTAATGGCTAAGGCATTCCACGCGAAATCATTCGCCCCGGGTTCACGTCCCAGTTCGGGCGCCGTCGATATGCACTGCTCATGATTCCTAGCAAGGATGAAACAGCTGTACAATGCTTCTATGGTTTATTAATGGTCAGTTGAGTGATGATATCACATGGTGAATTATTTCATTAATGATAACCGCTGTTCAAAACTTAGGAAAGGGATAGTTGAAAAGAGCTTCGGTCATAAATCACATCATGAAGTAGCAAGAAGGATATCGTCCTGTTTGAGAATTAAAGAAAGAATATCATTAGAAGTGTCTATTGCAGATATTTCGATTCACCGGAAACCACGAAACATAGGACTTATGCAAACTTTCGAAATCAAGCTTAAAACCATCAGAACAAATAAAACAGGATAACCGTGGTAAAAAACGTGTACATACGTGACATTGTCGTCATTCTCATTAAAGCTTCCGTATGAAAATTTCAGTTTTATCATTCCACAGGCTCTTGATGGTCTGTTCGAGAAATATGCACTTCTTTGTAAGCATGACCTGTATGACAAAGGGCATCATAAACTTCTGCTCTCGGTCTCTGTGGACTGATAGCATCGCTCGAATTATGAACGTCGCGGAGGGCTTCACAAACGCTTGTTTTGCTTCCTGATAATTTCCAATGCAGCAAGTGAAATTTTAAAAATGGAGGCAAACCGCATTTCAATGAAAAAAGCAAGAGTGAAGAATATGCACCGAGGTGTGATCAGTGATTTTATAACCCAATAGAGTGGGAAAAGAGGAACCTGGGAAAGTGACACCATCCATTTCCACGAAGACTGATACCGGGAGGAAAACTGTGAAGAAATTCCTCGCACCTTTTTTGGTGCGAACGATTCCTGAACAAAGTGCACCTTAACGTAGGAAAATAAATCAATGAATTTGAAAGAGCGGAAAACAATGCGACAGTTGATGAGCAATTCATCTAGCACGGAGTTTCCTCGAACGGTAACACTTTTGTGGTTCTTTAAACTCAAAGAAGTGGGTAGGGGCTATAGTGGCTGGAAATTTCAACGATTGTAGACCATCGAGAAAGGTGAGTTTGGGCAGTCTCTTGCTTCATAGACGTCACGAAAATCAACAACCTAAGCCATGATCGATAAAAATACTCCAAACCCCTGAGATTACGCATGAATTTTCACCTACGTGGAGGACTGGAAATAAGATAAATAAATCATAGAAAGGAATAACATCCCATTGCTGGCACAACGGAGCTGCGTGCGTGCATCATACCAGTGTTTTTATTTAAAAAACTTAAGTTTCAAGAAATACTGGACACCTAATGCTATCTGAATGATGCGCATAAACCACAGTTGAGGAATTCTATTGATGAAAGGCCTTCTGGAATTAGCAAATCAATTATCAGTTGCAAAACATGTAACCAAGGTCCCCCCAGTCACTGTTCCACAGACGAAAAGGAAAACAATGGAACTCACCACGAGAACGAATGCATTTTGTCTCATTCTTCTCATTACGTCAGCCCACAATCGGCTAGTACTATCGACCCACTGTGAGACTTCATTCCGCCATTCCGGATGCGGTAATGAATCAAATTCCGGAACTGTTCTTGTTGGCCGACATGTTCGCTGAAGATTTGAAACCAGGTCCCGATGCTTCTGCTCCAAATTGCGCGAATCGCGACGAACTGGAATGGATATAATTGTTGGATGCACCGTAGATTGTTGCTCCGTAGACATCGTTTTTGGAATCGGTCTTCAAGGCGAATCGGGGCTGAGGATAAGGGACTTTATATATCTCAGTGCAACCAATCAGAAACATTCTCCAATCAGCTAAATGATTAGACGCTGAATGGCCATTCGATTGCAACCCTGGGGAGACACACCACGTTTTTGGACTACATACCGGCGACCATGTTTTGAATGGGCTGGCAGAATCATCTATTTTTAAACGAGAACCGACATAACGCTCACCAGACAAGAACGTGCCTCCACAAACCAGTGCTTTGCAAGCAGCTACTGTTATGTTTCCAGGGCTGCAATCATGTGAGAAAGCGGGGGTTGCAATGTCAAAAAGCCTTGATCGCACACAAATTTTTGGCAGTCTGTAGCTGAAACGAGTTATACGAATGTATGGACGAAAAAAATTACCTTGAACACAAAACACGCCAGTTAGTAGCACAAGATTTCGACATTCGAGGTAGCATGAGTAATTGTATTAGATTCTTTGAATAAATGAGGTTTTAGAATGCTAACCATCGTAACGTTAAAATAGCTACGTGTATTACCGAGGCGGCAACGCCCCTGGTTATTCAATTCTTTGCAGAACCAGACTGTTATTTGTTGGGGGTATTACATAAGGAGTGTGAGATGGCCGCACATTCTGTTTGTTTTTATTGAATATCTTCCGCTCAGATCTATTTTGATATCATGACATGCCGCGTCCACCTTAATTCTTACAAGAACTAGATCAGTGAACATATACTCGCAGAAGCTTACGCAAACAATAAAACAAGGGAATCGCCAGTTGGACGCTCCCAGTCTCTGGTGCGTTTCAAGATCAGTCCTCGTGTGATTGGTTGACACAGATGTGTGTCTGTTCACCGTCCAACCTTGATAGTCTAATTATCTGCCCATTGACTTCAATTCACTGTTAGCGTTTTTGATGGGCCGTGACAACGGGCACCCCGACCGAACAACGCAATCAGTAAGCCATGTCGCAATGGCAGTTAGGCCTCTACCAGGTGTGAATGGCTAAATCGATTGATTGCATTTAATCCAACTGAAGGAATGGCACTGGCGTTCAAAAACTTCGTGCTGCGTAGGTGGACCAGATGACTACTGAGCAATGATACTCCCGTCCGTAACATTGGTTGAAATTTCATCCGCTCTCCCCAGCTTTACACCGGCGGCATACGAAAAACTCATCCAAAATCCCTCGGCATTGGAAGCTGATGAACTGAAGCAGAGAAAATTTTCAATCACCAACTTTATATCACAAGACTCGCTAACTTTCAGCTGCGATTTTCTGAAGATAATGGCCGGTTCGTGAAGTCCCAAAGAAGTTCTACTTCAAGATGACAAACAAAAATGAATATCTATTCAGCAAGCTCCATCATGGAGTTACGTCAGCTTTAAACCGCACGTTCTCTTGGCAGAGACCGACGTTGTGAACAGAACTCAGGTGAATTTGGACAACGGTGAACAAAGCCGGTTACCTGATTTCACAGACTGTCAGTTCATAAGCAACTGGAGTGATACAGACATAAGTAGAATGGTCTGAAAGTCGTCAGTCCTAAACTACAGTCACTCATTGCCAAGCCTATCACATCGTGGCAGAAATAACTTCCAATCAATCAAATACCTCCATACCGTGAATGTGTACGCAAAATTCAACGCTAGGTGAAGAACCGCTAGTGGGAACAAAAAACCAATCATGGAATTGGAAACTTTCCTTTGACTATGCCGAACCATTACGAATATGGACACTCATTCAAAGCTTTGCGCAAATAATCCAATCTATTTCGCAAATATTTCGACACCATTACAATGTTAACAACTTCCAACGAACCATCCTTAAGTTCCGATGTAATGGTTGTTAAATGAACAAGCATTGGTACTTCGCCGGTATACGGCCCGGATAAACAATCTGGTATTCTAAATTTACCAAAGCAGTGAGGCGGACACTTTCACAAGCCAAACGAAAGTTGTGCTTTTCTTTCAGACAAGCCATTAGGCCATCGTAGCATTGCGCCTATTGGTCAAGCGATTTCGTCGTATCCCTCCCACCTATTGTGTCGTAAGACTAGATTCCACCTTACGCTCCCATCTGGCCGATGGTAAACAGAAAGCTTTTCTATAAGCTTAACTTTTAACTCCAGTATCTACAATTTTTCAATCGTTTTGATGCCTAGGATCATCGTTTAGTGGCTTCAGACAAATTTTGGCAGTCATAATCGGGGATGAAATAAATACATATTTCTAAAAAACGCACAATGCGAACGGGCCCATCATGTGAGAATTGCGTAACACAGTTGCGTAACATAATAATCTCGCTTGAGTTTCATCAGTAGCCGTAAATTCCGCAACAGAATATGCTTATTCAAACAGATCACAAATGCCAAAATCAGGACGAACCTGCTGAACGGTGGCCGGCGGCCGCCAATCGATAATTAAGGCTACAAAATAAATACTGCAGTTCACACATTACTTTTCAGTTCTATGACCCTATCTCGCTTGGCAGATTTACGCTGAACAAAACAATTTTATGGGGATCGCCAAAGCTCAGCTTTCACGGGCACTTTTCTTGACAAAACTGACCTAGTTTACCCGTTGCCGAACTTATAGGAAAATAGTTCATTCGAAAGCTGTAATCGTACAAAATAACCCCTGCAAACCAACAAGATGGGCGTGCAGTCCCATTATTGGACAACTTTGGAACGTGCAAGCCAGGTCGACGAAAAACGGCCGATACAGACAAACAACACACGCGTAGGCATGTGTCCCTTTGATCCGAGTAGCCTGTGGCGGTAAAGGGAATGGAACCAAGAAGCTAAACGAGCCATGACTATTCGGGCTTTTGGGCTGTTGCCCATGTTCGATCGTCACATGGCCTATCTAGGTTTGCAACATTCATCTGACTACGTTATTTTTAAGTGGGGTTGGTACAGACTAGACGATTTCATGCATATCTTGTCCACTTCACTTCTCCGCATTCAGTCTCGTGAGCTAGAGGATTGTTTCTATAGCCATAACAGCCACATGATAATAAAGCGAATGGGTGGAGCAAATTAGACAGTCTTGTTATCCGTTCTATTGTGCTAACTAATTCGCACATGAGAAATCAAACAACGTAAAAACGTAGTTGTGTGATTAACTAACTTTCCGTGAAACTTAATCGATAGCACCATTTCCCTATAACTTACAAAAAGAACTAATTTTAGCCGTTAAATTTGATGCGAACGTTTAACATGGTACCATACCATAACATTCGTCATCGACTTGTCTCGCTATTTCTAGCTAACAGTTGTAGGTCATACGGTTCCCCTTTAAATTATTGGCAAAAGCTAGGTATTACAATCGCAGTGTCTCACGCAATAGCTCGAGGTTTGTCCCACTGTTCTAGCCTGTAAGCCATGTTTTTTATCTCCACAAGTCGTTTTTCGATCGCCCGAACGTCGAGGCGAATAAATCACGATGAAAGACAGGTGAGGAATAGCGTGCATATATATAATTTCAGAGTTGAGGAGGTGTACACTGAGTTAATAAATATACCGTGAAGTTTCGAGCCGAACTAGGACTCGTTGTCAAACGTGAATATATGTATATACATAAATATATATATATGTAAATATATATATATATATACCCATCGTAAACGAAACAGTCGCAGAAAAATGTGCACTGAGACTTAGCTGTTGAAATATGTTCAGATTAAAATTCCAAATCATTCACAGACCAAATGATAACCAAATCAGTCAATCAGTTAATCCCCATAAGTTGCTCGCATGCTCTAGACATATCAAATGAATTACCAGTAAAAAATGGCATAAGTCCAAAAATAATAAATAAAAAGGTTAGGCAAATCCTTCGAGCGGAAAACCTGCACCGCAGACTCGGGCGTTTTATGTCAGCTTCTCCTGTTATACAGCCAGTCTCTTCTGTCTCCAACCGAAACTGTTTGCCCCTTCTGCTTACCCATAGTATCTCCATTGATGACACGCCCGATACTCGCAACGGTTTATTGTCAAGTAGTGTAGTAGGTGGTTTCCAATCTGCTAGCTCACATTTTCTCAAGGCTCGTCAGCCTCCGAATCTCGGTTCTTTTAATGCACTCACCTTTATGAAGGCTGGCTAACAGGCGTGTTTGGCTCTGACAGTGGACACACTTTCGATTGATGTCTGCTGCGTGAGTGAAACACGAATTCAGGATTCGAGTAGAGTAATTCAACTAACTGCGCCAGACGTCTCGGCAAGATATTTTCTTCGCACTTCAGGAGACGAAGCAGCTCGAGCTGTGGGTCAGCGTGGTGTAGGAGTAGTCTTGAGTGAGAAGCCTGAAGCAGCCCTTCTAGACTGGATCCCAGTCAACAGTCACTTGTGTGCCATGAGAATGCGGAGATCAGTGGGTGTCCGAAAGGATAGTAGTGTTAAGCGCAGTTTATTTGTTATCTCAGCATACGCCCTAACAGACTGCAGCACTGACATGGAGAAAGACGAGTTTTACGATAACCTCGTCACTCTTGTTCGGAAGAGCAAACGCTCTGACATTGTATTGGTAGCAGGTGATTTTATTGCACAAGTTGGAAAACTTAGTGCATCGGAGTCGTGTTTAGGCGGGCGATGCGCTTTGCCTGCACAGCGAACAGACAACGGGGAAAGACTTCTCGAATTCTGTGCAGATAATCATTTATTCCTATCTAGTACGAATTTCCGACACAGTTCGCGTCGCACTGCGACATGGCGCTCTAACTCGACAGGTACTTTGAGTCAGATTGACCATATCGCAGTTAGCTACCGTTGGCGCGGTTCTGTCCAGAACTGTAGATCGTACTGGACCGCGTACGTCGAATCGGACCATGCGTTAGTTCTAATGCGATTTTTGTTGCAGCTGAATGGTCATCGACGCAGGCCACAAACCCGATTGGCTGTCGAACGTTTGTCTGATTCGGTTGTTCGCAATAGCTACGAACAGAAACTATCCGAGGGACTAAGAACTTCGACGAGCAGCAATGTAGACGGGCAGTGGGATCAAATTAAGCGGGCTGTGCATCTGGCAGCAAATTTCGCCTATGGTCCTAGATCTAGCATTCATCAAAAACACTGGATCTCGCAACATTCGTTGGGTCTAATGGAGCGAAAATGCCAGCTGCCTAAGTGCAAGGAAATGAATAAGATGCGTCGACAGTTTCAGCGTCAGTTGACCATAAGCCTTAGGAATGACCGCGAAAACTGGTGGGTTAAGGTAGCCGAAGAGATGGAAGTGGCGTCCGCTTCAGGTAACGGTCAAAGACTGTTTAAGCTTATACGCGACAGCGGTGGGCGGCGAACTTCGGTTAATGAAGTCGTGCGTGATAGGACTGGAGAACTCATTCATGGTAGACAGGAAAGAGTGGACCGCTGGGCAGAGCATTTCAAGGACCAGTTTAGCTGGCCACACGCTAATCTATTCATGGCGACGTCTGGAGCTGCGAAACCTTGGGAGGTGTCACTTGTTCCCCTAACGGAAGTAGAAGTGCAGTCGAATATTCGGCTTCTGACGAGGGGAAAAGCTGCCGGTCCCGACGACCTTCCCCCAGTTCTTTTCAAATTGGGTTGGGAAGTGCTGCTGGAATCACTTACCTCCTTGCTTCGTGATATTTGGAACGAGGAGCGTATCCCGCTATCGTGGGGTGAGTCACTGATTATACCCATCTTCAAGAACGATACACGGAGTGACTGCAGCGATCATCGTGGGGTTAGTTTAATTCCGATAAATGCTAAACTATTAGCTTCGACTTGAAAGGTGCTTTCGACTTGGTGGATCGATCAGCACTACTCAGTGCACTCCACCGGAGGAGTATGCCAACGATGTTTGTGAACCTGTTGCGAGCATTGTACTGGCATACCTGTGGTCGCGTTAGGGTATACGGTTCATTTGAAACGACTAGTGGCGTTCGACAAGGGTGTCCCATCTCTCCATTCTTGTTCAACTTCGTCATGGACGAGGTGATGGAAAATGCTTTAGGAGGTCTCCGGGATGTAGGAGTCGAACTGGGAGGTGGAGGGAAGCTTTGCGACCTAGATTACGCAGACGACGTCGTGTGCCTGTTCGAGTCTGCGGACCATGCACAACGGGCACTAGATAGACTGTCGAGATCGGTTGCTCGCCTTGGCATGTGCTTTACACCTTTAAAGTGCAAAGTACTGTTACAGGACAGACGACAGCAGCGCCGAACTTGATACTGGATGGAGAGGAAATAACAATGGTGGACCGTTTCACCTACCTTGGTAGCTGCGTGTCGAACGATGGTAGCTCGGGTTTGGAGGTAAGTATGCGTATATCCAAGGCTCGTGCAGCTTACGCTAGATTGAAGCACAGGTGGCGTCGGCCTGATATTTCACTGAAGTTGAAAGGTCGTGTGTACTGTACTGCAGTGCGTTCAGTTCTGTTGTACGGTTGCGAGACGTGGAGTATGCCTGTGGGAGATGTTCGTCGGTTGGAGGTTTTCGACCACCGATGTTTACGTAGTATGCTTAGGACTGGATGGAGTGACCGGGTGAGTAATGTGGAGGTCAGAAATCTGGTACTGAGTGCCGATTCTGAGAATGCCTTATCTCACCTTAAGATACTTAGTAGTCTGCACTGGTTGGGATACGTTTTGCTTATATCGAACACTCGTCTACCATACCGTGCCCTATTTTGTGTTCCTCCTAAGGAATGGAAGAAGCCATGTGGAGGCCAACAGATGACGTGGCAACGTGGGATGAGAAAATGTACAGCGAAGTTAGGTAAAGCAGGTGTCTTACGCCTTCGTGGTTGGGTTCCGAAAGACTCGTCGACTTGCTGGCTGGAGACACTGAAGGATATGGCAGTGAACCGTGAACAGTGGCGATCGTGCTGTCATTTTTTATCGAATCAGAATGCTTGGAAACAAGTGCGTTTGTACAGTTAGACTGTGTTTCGTATGTTGGCTGCAGCAGCATCTTATCTGTTCCCGCCTGTGTAGATCCACTCCATGTTCCCTTTGGATATTCACTTTTTTTATATAATTCTGGGGTTAGGCAGTGGTCAGTGATGCTTGCCTTACTGTTTAACGCTGAACGATGATGATGACGATGACGAAAGCCGAAATACCAAGTTGAAATACCTGAATTCAATCTGCATTTTAGTCTTTATAATGGTAGTATGGTCTGCAAAGGATTTCTCAGTTTTTCAGATAGTTACTCATTCTGAATGTCTCTCGAAATGCGACAAAATGACTGTCTGAAATAGCCCCCCCCCTCCTAAGAAGGTATTAAGACAACAACCAACGGAGCTGAATGTGCGGGCCATGTTGCAATTCCGAGTATTCGTTACACACGTTCACAGAGTACTAAGCAACAAAAGCAACTGTTGTGCTTCAGTTTAAGTTTCAGTTTTTAAATCCATTAACCATGCACTAACGTGCTCTCCTTACTGCGATTTGTGGCACTCAGAAATCTTACGGACGTTTTTGAAATAATTGTTATTGTTTATTACTCATCGACTTCACCTCCACCAGGTTAACTGAGACGAGCAAACGATCACCTCGTGACAGAAACCTAAATTAAGAAAACATCAAAATGAAGTGATTTACATTTGTATTGTTCATGATAAGTCTGAAAACAATGAAATTGTTAAAATATCGCGTCAGAAGAATCTAACAAATAACAAAACCGACCAATTACTACTTCGTCAAAGCAAGAAGAAGGCTGTCCATACACCGAAACCAACGGTGGCCAGAGAGAACCTGAAATGAAACAAATAAAAAACGCCTCGTGAAGAAGGACAAAAACGAAATTCCATGGAAAAATTTGTTCCCGAATAATACCGTAGTCGAGACTTGTCGACGATTCCGTTCCCAAAAGTAACTTATTTAAAAACTAAATTCAGGGTTTTACTCCACCGTACACAAAAACTAATTTGAGAAAAAAGTTACTCGCGGTAACCTGCCTATTTCGACTACCCTGTGTTGTTGGACAATAACATCTTACAATCAACATTTCCTACGGCGCATGGATTTTTCGCCCCATTCCGAGGCGAACTCGGTTCGGATATCGTAACAAACAAACTGAATTGAAAGAGCCACACTGGACATTCATCGTGTAGTCCCGCTGGTTGTTAGAGCGTCGCCTACGCTGTAACAGGACGAACAACGTACGACTTTCTCAATGATCTCAGATTTCCCAGAGGCTCTGGAATGGAATTAGGCAATGGTGGGCAACAAACAATTGTTGGGCAGCTGGACGTCTCGTGCGTCAGTATTCCTCCTAATGGGACGACAGTTCTCGTCGCCTGATGTGATCATATCGGTGGAAATGTAATTAATTTGATCTTTTCATGGTTTTCCAGACTACGTAGTACGTTCCTATTTCACTTTTGGCGCCTCTTTCTGCACAACTAATTATCGAAAGATGTCACGTGATGCAAAACAACCCAGTAAGCATCTGTGATTTAGGCACACAGTTAAATCATCGGGATGGTTAAGAAGATTTTTGTCAATTTACCAAGCTAAAACGATTTTTGGCTGAGTGGAAGGAAACAAATGTTCAAGGTTGGATGGAAAAAATAATTTGGTCATAAGACTGATTCATGCGGGACTTGTCGGAGGGAGTTCAGGGTTGCTTAAACGGTTTAATTGTCTCAGTAAGAAAACAAACCACCATTGGAAGGTAAAGACTCAATAGTGTGGAAATTTACCGTTAAAAATGGAGAACCCAAAGTGTTATATTAGCATAGAGAAGAAAAGACTTTGAGTTCAAAAGCGTCTATCATTCCGACATGAATTTCCTTCTAATCTATGGTGAATGAGCGACCCGACAGTAGAATATTTTGTGCATCATCGTTTTAAGTTATTTTTTCATCTGACCGATTAAGAGCTGCAAAAAACCTTCCCAAAGTCACCCGGAGGAGCAAATACAACGTTAGCTTGAACAACTTTAGCCTAATGACAGTGTGCGTCAGACCACGCATCCAACGAGTAGCATTTAATCCCAACCACGCCGAGCAAACCTTCAGAGAATCAAGCGGTCACGCGTGAGCTACTGGCACTTCCTAACATCGTTAGCAGTCAGATTTCTGTGAAAGGATCACAGAACTAATCAATTTTGCAATACTATGGAAACAAGTCTTCATGTCGCAAATGAAAACTACTGAACAGAATTCCCCGGTAATATACGCCAGAAATGACCTCTTGAGTAGAAGTTGGACACATTCGATAATCCGTCGGTGAAGACCAGCTGATCATCATGTCATGATATGGAAAATTTGACAACAGAAAATGACAAGCCTGATCGAGGAAAGATTTATTAGTTCCCATTCACGACGTCTGATAGACGGCCGGATGACATATCGACAGCGAAATTTAACAGAAAAATAATGAAAGGCTTTCGTGGATAACGTTACATTACGTCCAAAATCTGCTGACGCATTCAACAGCTAGATGTTTCTAGCACCATAAGCTCGAATGATGAGTTAGTCGAATCGTAAAGTAACAGTTCAAATCTGGCAGACGCCAAGGGCCACCAATACAGTGCAATTCTTGTTGTTTAGGAAATCTACAGGTTTGTGTAGATTGTCCGGCAGAAGCCCTACAGCCGGTACAAACAGATGTGACATTACATCACCAAATATCACCAAGGTGTAAATGACCATGATAATGACAAAGATAGACAGAAAAGAATAATAAAATCCTTGAGCATACCAGCTCAGGAGAGCAAACTTAGTCCACTTATATAGCTGTACCGTACTAATCAAATGAATCAAACAACGGGAATGTGTTTCACGATGGTTATCGACCGTGCAGTGCACCGGAAGACCGGTTTTACTAAACACTTGTCCCTAAACTAATGTACTAGAGCTCATTCGTAAACCTATTTTCGAACAGGTTGGTGGATTCCACCTATCGCCATCCCCAGGGTGAGATCAGCGCACAATAAAAACAGGGACGAAAGTCACAGACATACATCCAACAGTGGTTAGCCAGTTTCAGCAAACTTACCACGTGATAATGTAGGACATGTGTTCGTTTCGCAAGTTTACACGTGTCTGACCACCAATCGGGCCTCCTGTGGTACTTGAATCTATTTAAAAAAAGAAAGCAAATTACTCATTGTCTGCAACACACAGAAACAGTAGGTCAATGAACAATCAACAAAACTCAATGCAGGTTATCTTTTGCAAACATTAAGCTTGCACCAACGTGTCATGGTTCTGGATGCTAGCTTGAAGCACGATCTATGCAAATGAGAAAACAACAAGAATTTCCATTTTCGATAATGGACGGCCAAGTTTCAGGCAATAAACTAAAGAACTACATGGAAGAGGAATGGCACGGGTCGGGCCAATGGCTAGGGTTCTCATACTTTCCTTCCCCTGTAACTCACTGACCATCTCGACTAATTCCCCACCATTTATCTGTCTCGCATACAGTGCAAGCGCCCCGCGGACACTTGCGAAACATTCCCCAATCACTTTCATCTATTCATATTCAGTAACTCTTCTAAGGAGTTCACCTTAGGTCCCAATAACTTACGGCCAACCTCTGCCTTGCTGAGAAAATCCTCCCACCATATTCTACCAATAATACGAAGACAACGATGATCAATCAATCTTCGTATACTTTCCGTTTTCAACAGACATGTTTCGAAACTGCAAAGCGGGACCAGTCTTAATGCCCGAAATTACATTCAATCTGTTCCATAATTGAATTTCACACCAAATTTTTGAATACTAACATAAATTTCTGGATTTCCAGGTGCATTGCAACTACTCAAGAAATTAAATCTATCCACTTCATCCAATTTTTCCTTAGTTTTATAACATACTTGAAGCATGAGTGTAGTGAAAGAGGTAGGCTCCATAGCCAATAAAGCCCGCTGTGCAGAGAGAAGAGGTATACCAACAACCGTGATAGTGAAACATTGAGTGGAGTGGGACCACATAAGGCTTTATTGGGTCAGATGCCGTACGAGCCGGGGGACAGTGGCAAGACATGGTGCTGTTTCAACCCAATCCAGCCGTATACTAGAATCTTTCACGTCGGATATATATATATATGCATATATATAACATCGACTTCGAAACAAGCATCGTGCAAACGCAACTTGCAAACAGAATCATACATAAAACGGATAAGAGCGAGGGAAAAATAAATGACAAGCTAAGTTTCGTCTTTTGTATTTAGACCACCCATACTCTGGATATTTCTGTCGTGTTCGACTCTTCTACCGGACCGCACGATTTACAGACAGGCAATACAACATTCGCGACACTTTCCTTTTGAGCCATTTCTCTCCGCACACCTAAGCAACGATTATTCTTACCGCTTGAGCCCCAACCAGAAAGTCCAAAAGAACCAGCGACGCCAAACGCGAGAATAACATCCTCACACCTCTATTCTAAATCATGACCTAATTGTCACGTCGCTTCTTCCATCCCTGCTCTCCACAAGATATACCATCCGTCCGTCACTGGTCTGCGGTGGCCACAGACCGCTTGCTCATAGCTGTCGAATCCTGTGCAAGATGAATTTACTGCTGAATTTCGATGTGATGAAGGCTATCAACACGATATGCAGAGTTTGACTACTTGGTCGATAAGAGTAATAGAAGAATGGATTCACCAGGAAACGATTTAGCATCCAGTATTAAAGCTCAATTTCTGCTAGGAAACCGCGGAAGGATTCTAAACCGGTTTCATAGGATTTGTTAGAAGCAATTAAAATTGTATATCGATACGGTATGAAGGATTCTATACTGTAGAATCTTAATATCACAATCGAAGAAAAAGTCTGCCGCAAAACAACGTTCCTCGAACAGCAGACGGGAGAGGTGCCAAAAGTGGCGAAAAGAAAAGAAAATCCTGTCACTCACCATAGGTTGCATCGATGAACAGCGGTAATGTATCCATATCTCTAGCCATATCGTTCACTTGTCGACCATAGTATTGCAGCTGAGGGAGTTGTTTTTCTTTATCAGAGCATTCTAACAACTTAGGAAATGATCCATATGGAGGTGGCTGGAATGACCGGAAAAGTAAACGGTACAAAAACGATTAATTCGAACTCTGGCATAAGATAATTTGACAGGAGGAATCAAAGCTGTCACATAGCCGAACCAAAACCACACAATGCAGCCGAGCAAGCCTGAGCTCCGCAAGTGACCATTTACAGAGGAGAGATCTGATGGTTCAATTATTTGCGCATAATGAGACCAATACATAAGTATCAATGAAGTGTGTGCATTGAATACCACCAAAAAACGATATTCAAGGATCAAACTATTACTTGCTCCGCAACCTATGACAGCATAACCAACTACCAATGTGACCCGGGAGACGCTTATCCGTCAATGAAGTAACGGCTGTCCATAACTCGAAAATCTCTGTCTCGTCGTTCCGATATTAGCGCCTGTGAAGTTGGTGGTCATGGTGAGAGCTTCTAGGCGCTTACGTACAATGCAAGTTCTGAATCCGAGTTGGAATATTCCAATGTTTCCAATAATCCATACTGCGCTCGTCTCCTATGCCAAGCAGAGGGGTCGCGGAACGGTGCCCAACTTTCGCCAAATCTGTCACATATATTATACTGTTGTCTAATGCATTACAAAACATATACTACTGAGCATTCCTCGAGATTGATTTTGTGTGGACGAAATTACGCCGATCTTCCAAGCGCATCGGATAGATGCCTTGATCAGGTGGCTAAAACCATCATCATCATCACCATCGATCAACGTTAAACCGTAAAGAAAGTCTCACTGACCGCCGCGCTTCCTCAGAGTTAATTATCGCTACAGGAGGGAACAGGAAAAAGGAAAACGAAGTGCACTTACCCAGGTGGCAAAAGATAGTAATGTTGCAGCAGGGAACATACGGAACACAGTCTAACTGTACAAACGCACTTGTTTCCAATCATTCTGATTCGATAAAAAATGACAGCACGATCGCCACTGTTCACGGTTCACTGCCATATCCTTCAGTGTCTCCAGCCAGCAAGTCGACGAGTCTTTCGGAACCCAAACACAAAGGCGTGAGACACCTACTTTACCTAACTTCGCTGTACATTTTCTCATCCCACGTTGCCACGTCATCTGTTGGCCTCCACATGGCTTCTTCCATTCCTTAGGAGGAACACAAAATAGGGCACGGTATGGT
>LUCM01001480.1:42631-85965 GCA_008360955.1 Fasciolopsis buskii | reverse complement strand
CATGGTTCAAGTCCAAGAAGCTCGCATCTGGCCCTGCATTTTAAGCTAGATGAAGGATCTAAGAGATTTCTAGTGAATGCAGGCTGCACGTTCTCGATTGCGATTTGATCGACTTTACGCAAATGCGTTAAGATAATCGGGCAGCACTCGAGGTGGGGCCTAGCGTGGGACTTGAAGTTGATACTTCTGCAGTCTTGAGTGCGGACTGGCTTAAAGATCATTGTGGCGATTCTCTCGGCTACAGCGGTTGCTGCTGTTGATGGCCAGAATATTTTGCTTATGATATAGTGAACTACTGGTTATTATGACCAATTTTAGACCGCTATTAAACTAAAGTGCTATTACGCATTCTAATTTGTTCCACTGCGATAAAATAGCCAGTCAGGACGAACAAATATTCCGTGATAAACCACAAATAAACTTTAGGGCCTGCCGCCTATCCTCCCCACTTCCATCCGCTTAACAGTCAACCCTATTAAGATGCATTTCCGCCACCCCAGTTCCACTTTTCTACTACTGCACGCCCAAATCCTCACCCCAGCTACCAGTATTCTTAGAAGTTTGTACGATTTACCCCTGGATCCTTCCAGGCTACCTGGCGAACTTTTGAAAACTGTATTTTGCCCAGTGAGCCACAACCTATCATGAAACCCCTTTACAAACCCACTCTTGTCCAGCGCTTACCCCGATTGCCTCATCTAAAAAGCATTGCTGTCCTGAACCCCACGAATTCCAAAAGTAACGCCTATCCCCAAAAATTCATGCACATACTTGCTAACCGGCTTTTTCTTCGGAAGTTTCCAAATCTTGCTCCGCACTAACCCCCTAGATTGCCAGTCCCGCCGTGACAAGGTAAAAATTTGGCCACCTAACACGGTCCCACCTCCACTGATACCACATCACCCACAATGGCATCCTCTAACAACCGGCTCATTAACTCCCAGGTTCATTCTATCACCTTGGTCTGCAGCCCACAAATCCCTTAACAAAGACAGTCCCTCGCCGGCCAGTATACCTAACCCTACTGAATTTGCACCCTCATCACAGCTATGCACTATCCGAACCTGTAATGTATCCCCTGATTATTGGACCACTGTTTAACCCACCCCTTGGATATCACGTGGACTTAAATGTTCCAGTGAACTTTCCCTACTCCTCATGAACTCCCGATCACTGACTCATAAAGTAGGGGAGCTGAGATTGTTAGCAGCTAAAAACTTACGATATTATATTGATAACAGAGATATGGCTAATAGACCACCGCTCCACTCCGTCTTTTTCACTGGCGGGTTATACGCCCTTCCAAACCAATACATCAAACCGTAAAGGAGGTGGTTGCCTAGCCTTCGTGAAGCAGCCACACAAAGATTCCGTTTTCCACCACCCACTGCTTGATTCTATCCCTGACACCCTTTGGCTTCTGGTGTAATTACCCGAGCTGCCAATCCACATAGGATGTGTACACCGACCACCAATTTCGAATAGTCCTGGTGTTTCTCGTCTAACCCAAGCCTTCATTTATCTTTCTGGTCTCCTCCCATCTGTAAAATAATTGCAGGTGACTTCAATGACCCTACAGTTTGTTGGTCCTCTTTATCAGCTCCACCTACCCTACTCAACTTTTTTCTGAATCGCACGCTGAAGGATGGACTCAGCATGTGGCTACGCCCACAAGGTTCCATAATATCTTAGACCTAGGTTTCACGCATAGCACTCCTAATGTTAAGGTTTCAGTGCTAAAACCTCTCCCTGGGAGTGACCACAAGACGGTCACGTGTAGCTTCCCTCTCCTTAACAAACCTTCCTCATCTATGTGTACCCAGTATGCCGCCTCTTCCTATATGTCGACTCACTGGAACGAGATCCCTGACGCTCTGCGAACCCTTGATTGGTCCAGCTTCTTTTTATCATCTGACCCGCGGAGAGTGGCAGACGACATTTACGCAAAACGTCTTTTTACTATTAATCGTCTGTCCACTCCGGCCACTCAACATAAACCCAAGAAGCCATGTTGGGTTCGTTGGCTCCAGACGAAATTTTGATAGCTAAAAACTCTTCAACAAGTTGCAAGTCAAACCCTTGCAACAAGAATTTCTTATGGAGTCCGAACTAAGGTTAAAAAGGCAGGAAATTCTAGCTCTTGGGTCTCCTAACCCAGTTCGGAAGACTTCCCACGTTTTCAAAGCTCACTCGCAGCCAAAATCCTCAACTATTCCGAACTTAATCATACGTAATATCTTACGCATCTAGTACCCTGTAGACTTTGCAGAAGCAGTCAATACATATTTCTCTTCTACTCTCATTAGCGATAATCGGACACTCTGAAACCCACCCCATGTTAACTTCGGTTAAATTATCCTCCATCTCCTTCGACGTTGCTGGCATCATCAATGCGATGAAATAAGCCAGGCCATCCCACAGGTCTGGCCATGATGGCATCCCACCAGTTTTATTTCGCACCGCTGGTCCAGATCTTTCACTGCTGCCTCTAAATCTGTTCTCGCTCACCATGTCCGGCGCTACTTTTCCGTCACAATGGAAAACATCCATTATTGTTCCACATCAGAAAAATGGGTTCCATGCATGAAACTGAAAACATTCACCCCACTAACCACACTCCTGTTCTATCCAGGCTTATGGAAAAGATTGTTAAAGAACAACTGGTTAACTTCCTTGCAATTCACGACCTTATCAATCCCTCCCAACACGGCTTCCTCAGGGGCCAATCCTGCCCCACATGTCAGTTTGACTTCTTGGTTGCCCAAAGTGCTGATTCCCATCGGTCAATGCTCATAATCTTTTTAGACATGTCAAAAGCGTTTGACCGCGTTTTACACTCCCGACTTCAGGCCAAAGTTAGGACTTGTGGAATTAGAAATCCCCTCTTATCTTGGCTACCATCCTACCTTTCCGATCGCTCTCAGGTAGTCAATAATAAGGGTTATGTTTCCCAGCCCCGTGCTATTACCAGTGGGGTCATTCAGAGGAGCATCCTAGGACTTCCTTTCCTGCTATACAACAATGATATCTTTAAAGTTATTCGTCATGGCACACCATTCCTGTTTGCCGATGACATTAAAATAGTTTACTCCTACGAGGCTGCTTCGATTAGCTCCACTCTTGCATTGGTCATTAAAGACCTTGAGTCTCTTTATAAATGGTGTTCCAAGTGGCTTATGAAGTTCTCTGCTGACAAAAGTTCTCCGGCAACATATAAATACAATGTTCCTACGGGCGCCTTCACTCTAAACGGCATGCCAACTCTTGTATCACAAACAGCAAAAAAATTAGTGTTATAATACTCTCGCTCCTTGAACTTCCACGAGCAGGCTCACCAAAGAACCACTGCAGCTGAGAGAATCGCCACAATGATCTTTAAGCCAGTCCGCACTCAAGACTGCAGAAGTATCAACTTCAAGTCCCACGCTAGGCCCCACCTCGAGTGCTGCCCGATTATCTTAACGCATTTGCGTAAAGTCGATCAAATCGCAATCGAGAACGTGCAGCCTGCATTCACTAGAAATCTCTTAGATCCTTCATCTAGCTTAAAATGCAGGGCCAGATGCGAGCTTCTTGGACTTGAACCATGGTGGCTTCGTCGAGTTAAATTAAACCTTGCATTTCCCTTTATTCTTTGCCATAATAATGTCCACTCCGCTACAAACGTCACACACTAAGTTGGTAGTCACCCGTGCCCACCTCGTGGTATATATCACTCGTTAAGAATACCCCTGACTGGACCATCGATCAAGGCAAAATTCTTCACGGTTGTCTATTCTATACTGTGGACCAAACTTCCAAGTTCCCTGCGGTCGTGCTCAAATTTATCCCAGTTCAATGCCCAGCTGGCAAAGTTACTGGATGTTCAGTTCTTAATTAACCTGACACGAGCTAACATTGGACTGGACGAGGCTTACGAATATGGGTTAGAATTTTAGTTCGTGACCGAATCTTTGCTGAGATCACCATCTGGGATTCGGCTTCACCTCTAACGTCTTCACTTTATCACACGTCCCCACTAAATTACTTTTTGACCTCCTTTGTACTGTTGTACCCCTTTCACGAATGGCCTGAGCAACTAACTCTCGAAATTCTCCCAATGTGGAAGGACGAAAATGTCAGCGTACTTATTGATGGATCCATGCTCTGATCACATCCTGTGATTTTAAACACCAGCCTGTGTACTCCTCGCTCTTCATGCCATCTTATCCTCTTCACTGACTTGGCAGAGCTGAATAGGTCGTTCTTGGCAGCCCCTAACATTCATCTATGCTTAAAACTGCTACCGTAGCTCATTCTAGTTACCACATTCTACGGAATAAATGCACTATGTTGCAGGTATTTTGCCGCGATCCAATAATCATCATAACCCCAAGCTGGCACCCAAGCCAGACTACTTCTCTCCTGCGTTTCAGATGTCGCATCTGCAGCAGATGCGCTGCTAACGCTTCCGTCCTCGTAATGGCGATTCCGAATCTGTTACCCTATCATTCGTGTTAAAAACCCCTTAGCTAGAATTAGCGCTCCAGTTCTGGCCCGGTCAACCGAAACTACCCCGATTGTCGCACTGGATATCTCAACTCGCATCTTTGCGATCGACTAAAACCGTGATCGCTGCTGTCTCCGGAACGGCTTGTGCACCTCATATTCCCCACCCGTACTGCTGACTAAGATCAAAAGATGCGACAACGTAAATGACAGCATAAAAGCCATTCTTGGCCAGTGTATTTAAGGAGTGTTCATACACATAACCTCCCTTATCTGACGCGCATCTCGGTAGAGCTTACCACTATCCGTATGTAGATATTATCAATATCCTTGGAGTTCCGTATCCAAAGCTTCGCAAATTTTCTCTAGATACTTTGAGACAATATTTTTGCGTTCGCAGAATTTTTTCGCCATTTAATGCCAACTACGTGTCTCATCCAATTTGCCTGACGTTCCGCATGGTTTTCACCACTTCCATCCAATTACCGCATTACCATTGCTTGTCGTCTCTTCAGCTTAACATTTCCGTCCATTACGTAACGCTTCCGACGTTTGGTGTCTCCAGCTCTCTATCAGCATCCACCCTCGGGCTCCGTCCATGTTGTGCGCCGGCAATAAGCACATTTAGCGCACTTAAACACGAAATGACTCGCAGTCCGCTGCTTGTGAACAGTCCCAGGAAACTCTTTTTGGTCGTGAAAATAAAGTTTTATTATTTTGCTTTTCTTTGATATAATTGTGCTTTCCTCATTGCTTTGCAGCTTCTCATATCGCTTTTCAGTGTGCTTCTGCAATAACTCAATATTGCTCTGACACCCTAATCCCATTACACTTCTATCCTTTACATTTCCTGTGCATTTTCCTCGTGAAAATTTGATCTTGCCGTGCGCATGCCTCTCCCAAATGGAGAAGCTTAAAGCAATATTATTATTAAATCTTTTTTCGCGAGTTTTTACCCCGCCTCTTTATCTGGGCCTAGTACAAAGGAAACCTTTTCTGTTCACCGATAAACTATTGCTTTGCGAGATGTGCACGTAATATGCTGGCTGCTGTACCGCAATATTCGATGGGCTTCACATAAGCCATAAGCTTTAACGGAGCGTGGAAATGGAAAAAGTGATTGAAACCCACTGGGCCGTGCAGCCAACATCAACACTTACTCTACCAACTGCGGTGTCGCAGCTCACAACTTTCCCGTTAGATTTATGCGGCGGCCTTCAGCTGTTGCTCCGAACGTGGTTGGCTGAACCTTGATTATTTCCTCTTTTATTATTTATAAAATTGAATGGCTCTTGTATAAACGTTGCCTCATTGTTTACATTACCATTTATCCCATCAGGTTTCCCGCTCCCTGCACGTCTAATTTTCTTCTTTTCACTGTTTTTAATATTGATCATGATCGTGCACGCTGCCTGTGATTGTGCAATGCTCGTGAGATATACCGTTTTTGCTGCTGTTGATTGCCAGGAAGTTCTGCTTATGAGGTAGTGAACTACTCGTTATTTTGACTAATTTTAGACCGCTATTGGACTAAAGTGCTATTATGCATTCTAACTGGTTCCACCGCGATAAAATAGCCAGTGAGGACGAACAAATATTCTGTGATAAACCACAATTGAACTGTGAATCGCAAATAGGGGCACAGAAAAATCCCTGTGAATCATAAGATTATTTGGTCCTGCGGTCCAAATCTAAGCCTCTTTTTTGCTACTTGTAAAATGTTTGATGCCAGCTATTAGTTGAGGTGGAATTGGAAATCATAAATTCCCCGACTTAATAACTGATGAAGATTGAGTTCAAACCCCATTTTGCTCCAGGCATCGTCTGATGTGGGATATGTCTCCACCGGAGACGTGCGCAACTGAAAACCTGTCATCTATTAAAGACGTTTAACTTTTACCTTCAACGTGTCCCAAAATGTCATCAGAACCAATGCATTTGGCATATTGGACCAAGAACATGACGTGAATTCAGAGCGTCGTCAAGAATGCACTGAAACTACTACTGCTGAACTTCGCAGCCATTTCAATTCACTTCCCTTACTTATCCTTCTTAATTACTTCATTAATAAAATAACAGTTCACATTATTTTTAGAGAGGAAACCATAACCAGAAAAGGATTGCCAGGCGGTAATTTTGTGGTGGAAGGATTCACACAGGAACTCTTCATTTCCAAACACTACCACACTATCCGCTTGACCAAGGCTGGTCCAAGTATTGAATGAGTGAAAAAAATTGATTTCGGCTTGATAGTGTAAACAGCCCTATTCCAAGCTTCTACTTGATTGGCAAAAGTTCCTCGTTCTTGTGATTTCCCCCATTCCTATGCACCTCACCAGTTATATCTACTTCGTTGGTGGTGCACATAACGGTGCTCGACACTACCAGGCCATGCACATTTTCCTTCGTCTTACCGTGACTGCAGCATTTATATTTCCATTTTAAACCTAGGGAATCACCCAAGCGCATTAACCCTCACACTCTTATCATCGCAACTAATCACTTCACAACACTATTTTTTATTTTGGCCCTTCTCCATACATTCAGGTGGCTTTCGTTTACATATTTTCACCGTTCCTAAATAGTCTTATCCATCATGTTATGAATATATGATCTGCCCCTACTACCAAATCCCGTTCCCACGAATCACAGCACCTCGTCGTACTCCTTATTACTCGCGTCTACTAATTTCTTCAGTTTCCTGTTGCTTCTCAGCGACAGTTTACCCATTCGACAGCTCGACGGCGGCAAACGGCATAAAAACGTTTTCACGATCCCTCCAGATACACCTACTCTTCCCTCGATGAGCAAAGCTGCTTTCACAATTACGTCAGATTTTCTCCCGTGATATGATACTTTACTTACAAAACCTATGAACGCCGCACTCTGCACATTGTATTGCCTTTAAAAAACCATCAAAAGCACTAAAAAATACTGAACTGGGCAGCCTTGGATCTGATCCGCCGATATGAACTGATGGAATGCTTGAAATGTCGTTAGCCGTGGAGCTTCCGATTTTCTTCAAGGTTTAGCGATGTACTGTATGTCTGGATCAACACCATTAAAATGCATTCTCCCAAAAAGCAGAGTCACCCAGGACGTTGGCTTCGATTAAGCTCATTTGGTTATGTGCTGCAATAATATTGTAATAACAATATTGTATATTTCTCGTTTTGCGGGAGGCATGTGCAACGCAAGATCAAACTTTTACATGGACGACAAAAAGGAAACGTGAATGACGGGAATCGGAATGTATATGGGGATTGGTGTTACGTTAGATTACTCGGTAGACGCGATCAGAATCTGCAAAGCAAAACGAACTGCACAAGCGTGCGAGACAAAATTCAAAACTGCGCAAGCTGTTTTGCAAGACTACACCGATTTTCTGGAACCGTTCGTGAGCAATGCAGCGTAAGTAATTTCCTGTTTGAGTGCACTAAATGTGCGTGTCACCGGCGCAACGCTTGGGAGCAGCTTGATGGCGGATGTCGAGATATGGCCGGAGATACAAACGTCAAGACCTTTAAGTGATGGACAGAAAAGTTAAGCTGAGGAGGTGAAGATCAGTGGGAATACAACAATTGGGTGAAGATTAGTTAAACCCAAGAGGAACATCGTGCAGAGTGAATAGGGTGGTCCCATTTGACAACACTAAAGAGCAAATTAAATGCTGAGTAAGACAGAAAAACACTGCCAATTCTGACGAACTGTACAAAGAATGAGACTTTGTGAAACGTTTTGGCGAAAGAATATGGAATTCTCAGGACTGCTGGTTACATTCCTATGCGACTGGTGGAAAACTGGACTGCGAGATGCAACAGAGGGAACGTTTGTGTAAGAAGTAAAATGATTTTAGATACATCAGCCATGGTTATCCTCTATGCTGTCTTTATGGTTGTCCCAGGTTTTGTCCTTAGTGGGCAGCACGCGTGAGGAATTTCAAGGGACGTACAAGGCATTCCAGCCGCAGTATTGACTGTTTTTGACCAGTCAATAAGATTCATCTCAGCAGGAGTATGCAACGGGATCAGCGACTGGGTTTAGGTTGAACGGACCGGTACTCGAGCGCCAGGTCTGGCTAGCAGCGTCCCAGAAGGAGCAAAGAGCTAATAAATTTGGGGTTGCCCTTGCGGGAGCGGAACTGGTAACAGTGCGTATAGCCTGAGTGCGGGATCTGGAACATAAGAGAGAGACGCTTTCTGGCTCGGGTGCCAGCTTGGGGTTGTGGCGATTAATGAGCGGTGGGGAAATACAAACCTCATCCGACCTATGTTTGGGTAACAATGAAGAACCTATGTGATTGGGTGACCGGGGTAGTACTGGCGCCAGGTCGCCATTATGGCACAGTTATTAAGCTGCAGGCAGTTGTCGACTACTCCGAATTACTACTGCAGATTCTCTGGCACTTGTCATTGGTCTGCATGCGCTGCGCTGCCGACCGAATAAAGCGAAAAGAACTGTAAATGAGGAATTATGGAGGCTGAGTTCAGAATAGAAGTAAACGTTGGGTCATGGCGTAAATTGGTCTTTTTCAGTTGATTTATTTAACAATAATTCTGTACCTCTCGGGAACGCGAAGCGTTTAGACAGTAAAAAACTGGAGGAAACGGTAGTCTGGAAAGTGTTCCAGCCGAGTGGTCTTGGCGAGTGGGAAATAAAATATAAACAGGTTAAAAAAGCCCAAAAGTATGGGAGTGAACGGGAAAGTGAGGGAGGTATCCGTAGTATTTGCACGTCTGCCAGTTGGGAAGCGTTGGGCATACAGGTGTGCCAAGGGAAAATCCCCTCAAAAAGGTTGAGACTATTCCATTTACACAGTAATCAGAGCGGGTTAATTTCCGGTGCTGTCCATACTGTGCTAGTGTATCAGGTTCGCTTGAGTCCGCAGATGGAGTGCTAAGGAAAGCAGGGGGATGGGATGTGTAGATATAAATCGATGGCTTTTTGTGTCATGCCCCTTCACCGAAACCGCGTCAACGAGGTTTTAGTGCACAACTATATGGTAACTGAACCTCTCTAGTGCTTTTGTCTTTTTTCTTTATACTGTTGCAGACCCCAATCAAGTCGCTTGCACCACTCGCCCAAGCTGCAATTCCAAAACCGACACCTAACTGGCCTTGTCTGCTGAACGAATCACGCATCCAGTACACTGACATTTTCTTCTCGCCGGCCTATAGTCGAATTCGACCGCTGTTGAATGCGTTTCAAAGGTACTCTGTCGTTTCCATTTGAAAAAATGTTTTACTCCATTAATTCCATTGTATAGCATGACGTGCAGCCTGTAGGCTTGTTGGCAAATTTCGACGATTTTACAAATACATTATTACAAACAAGTACTTCCGTGGTTTTTGTCAACGTTTATCTTTCTTTAGGCAAGAAAATCATGCTACTGACTGAGTGTCATTTCTGACGCACAAACCCTGTCGTGGTGGGTTATGTCAACGCAAGGCATTTGGTAATTGACCATTAACCGTTGCAGCCGCCAGGTTTAGCATATTATCCGCCGGCGCATGCCGTCCTCGCAATCAGTTACGTAAACCGACGATCGAAATACGAGCGGTGGTTAGGGCTCCCGCTGTACACAAATAACGCAAAAAGGGTTGCAGCACAGGTCACTTTAGAGTGCAGTGGCTTTCGACCAACCGATGTACAGGTGTGACCCTTGGCCTAATTGGAAAACATTCGGAATGCAAAACGAGCGAAGTTGATGATTGCAGTCCTCGGCCAATAACGGTTAATATCACCTTCCGAGGGATAATCCGTCAACCGTGCTGAATACCGCTTCCTTTGTTTGTCGCTTAAGTGACTTTGCCTTTAAAACTGGATTTCGTCCAATATGCAAAAAAGTTTACACAACAGAAAACGAGGAACTTCAAAGGAACTCCGAATGAAGATTTTTGGCTGCCTCCTACAGTCCATTTTATCGCTACTGCCTGCGCTTCCAACAACATATTAGGCCAAATCTTTGGGCACAATTCGCTAAGCTATCCCATTTGTATAGACCTAATATTAGGCCACCTGATTTTACTCGAGACACACGGACAAATTAATACGTACGCTTTCAGTGACCAATGGACTGTCTTCATGAGTGTTGAAAACACTCGTTTTCAGCAAAACGGCCGTTGTTTTACAAAGGAAACTTCCGGAACAACAACCGATAGGTCCAAAACCATGGTTAGAGTATTTATAGAAAGTTATCACAGACTAAACTTCAAGAAATGACACAGGCATTTCGGTAAATAATTGTCAAGTGGATCCAACGAGCGACAGATTCCAATTTATTTGCTCTTTTATTGCAAACACGATAAACAAAGCCTTATAGAGTGGTCTTCCGTGTCCTCCTCTGAATGGCTATAAATGAGCAATGTCATTGCTGCAGGCTCAATTTCGTTAAATGTGCCTAAGCCCTGGAAGATTTCAAGTTGAGGATGAGCAGAGGTGATGCTGAGAATGGCATTATAGTTTAGTAAGTCTGAGTGAAAAGGATAAATTTTTATTCCCGGGAACTTTTGTAGTATGAGCGTGCGTACAGCCCTGCACGAGACCCCCATTATTCCTGGAGGCACTCTGCTATGCTGAGAGAAGTCATTTCAATCCTTGACTTTGAATGGAAAAATAAATGGTTCTTAGAATAAGACAAAGATTTGAAAGGTTTCATGGTATGAAGGTTTAGCCCCGAAGCCCAGAAAAGAGCAAAATGAACGCAAAAACTAAGCCCCTCCTAACTTTCTAAACCTCTGAATATCATAAGTTTGTACGTGCTACCCGCGGAGAGCACACCATTTCTGTGGTGACATAAATCATTCGCGCGGCTTTCTCGAGCACATTGGCTCATCTCTGTCTACAGCCAAAACAGCCTTCACAGTTCAGCTGTTGCGTTCAAGCTGGGATTCAATGTTTGTCGCAAATAACAAGTGAATCATCTGGTGACATTATCAGAAGGCTGTGTATTAGAAAGTTAAACAAACAGTATGAAGACTTTCCTGATCACCGATGAAATGCCGTGTATAGGGAGGCCTGAGGGCCAGGAGCGGAAGATTTTGTGTTGCTCAAAGAGTTGCTCTGGACTGTTCCCAGTTGTTCCAGTCGGTTTATCCCTAGCTGGCATGCTTACATATATGTGATAACTGATGGGCAATCCACAGCCAATCAATCCACGTTCCTCAATTCTGCTGGCATTTGCGGCTTTGTTGCCCTTACGATCCAACTGGTAGCAACACCAGCGAAACGGATGGAAGCGGAGCTTGAAACAAAACAAAACCGTACAATAGCCTCAGACTGTTAATTACTCAGTGCATGGCACAGGTGGATGAATCCTTGGGAAGGAACTAGTGGTAGCTGCTGCGGATGGACTTTTACCATAAGATCAGAAAGTGTGGCTTGCATCACTGTGCCCTAAAATAGTCCGCTCAGAATGCTATTTCGGCTGATTGGCTCATAACTTCCCGGACGATGGCCATCTTTCAGCTAGAAAAAATGACTGCTCTATTCCAGGAAGCCTCATATATATCTGATGCACAACATCATCGAACGAAATTGTTGTCTGGTCTCAAACATAGATGAGGCTTCCTTCAGATTACGAGGATATTTGTGTTCAAAGCTAGGCACTCGAAATTAACTTCGATGGCTCTCCGCTGCTTGTTGATTGACGGCAATACGAACAAAAATTAGATAAATGGAGTGCATCAAGTTTCTGGGCTTGAGTCGTTTATGTTTGAGGAAAACTTCTTTTAGGGGGACTTATAAAGTGAAGAAATTGCAGAGTTGATCGTGGCCACTTTACCTTCTCACCTGCAAGGCACTAGGAACGTGAGTCCTGACTTCGTTTTTTCACCCACGGGTATAAAGAGCAGCTTAGATGAGAAACCTATGGGTTGCAACGGAGAGTTTCCTTCTAGTGAAATATTCCCTAACTTTTGACTCGTCAAGATTGTGCCATAGTCAGAATCCAGACTACGCAAACACTATTTTGGAGGATTCATAAAAAGGAACGCGCATATGGATGATTGCTGATAGGGAGTGAAAGAGGGCTTCCTGCGCGCAAGCAGCTTGTCACCGTTTCGGAGGCAAGTCAAGTTGTGCATTCAGAGTTTGTTCCAGTCAGCCCGCAGGTCCATTTACCCCAGTTCCCTGGTCTCTTAATAGCAAATGCCGCCAAAATGTTTACTGTGGGGGGATCGGGCCTGTTTACCTCGCAGTATATTCGCACGCTAATGAATAAAACTGCTTAAACCAATAACTCATTGACCATATTTACGAGTTACCGACATAGATTGCCGTTAGCCACCTCAAGAATCATCACATCTAAGGTACACAAAATCTGTTTGATTGGTTAACTTATTCGGTAGGAAACATTTTGTGCTCAAAAGAATTGTGTAACCAGATAGACCAGTAGAAGTAAAATGGGCGTACAGCACTTCGTCTGTTGCAAGTTTTGTGGAGCTGAGATCTTCCAAAATGTTCAGCGTGAAACAGCAGCTCCGGTGTGAAGAGCTAAATTTCTCAAACTTCGTCATAGATTTTGTTACACTAATTGCGGGAGGTTTGCCGGTGATATCATGACAGTCATGTTAGGAAGTGAAGTATATTTTCCCAAAGGAAGTTAAACAGTGGGACTTTGGGAGGCGAACATAAGCCTATTTTGATCTTTCTAGAACCATCAAAAATAAGGTGACAATCACAAAATTCGATCTTTGCATTTGAGTTCTCAAAATTGAGCAGGGCTTTAATGAATGTAACTCTGTGATATTATTTGCTGAAAATAGTTTAAGAATGTGAGTTTTTATAGAAGGTAAAACTGCCCCGGGATAAGCATCCTAACGTTCATTAATTAGCAGCGTTAGCGACTTGTGATCGGCGAGCTAGGCAGCTTAATTGGTCAAAGCCTTCAGTCATTTTGGAAAGTGAGGCTTCTGAAAGTTTCTTCTCAAGCATTCCAATCTTTTGCTATTTTTCACTTGTTAGAGTCTGGTGGGTGCACGCGCATGTGCACGACTGGAAAAGGACGTCACCGAGGCCAACCCAAGTCGGATGCTTCGGGCTAAAGAATGCTGAGCTCTCCGTGACAACAGAAGTTGGGTTAGAGCAGTGTTACATGGGTCCGTTACATCAAACATCGTCCTACCGACAGGATGTTTAAGAAATCTCACTCCAAAAAATCTTTCTTCCTTGGTTGAGATCTGCCAAAATCGTTTTGATGTAGATGCTGGCATACCTGCGACCAATTTTGAAAGGCTCCAGACAATGTAAATTTGTAAGGTTTCCAGGGGCAATCATGGATTTGCTTTTTCGTCGCAATCCAGAATTTACCCAATGCTCGATCCCTGGATGATTTTAATCGTAGTCCGAGCAGCGCGCACACAGGTTCTAGCGCCGATATTCAATGAACCAGAAATTATTGAGCTAGCATGGCCATTTGCTATGGGCGCAACAAGTGCTCATTTGGAGAACATTGGCCAGCTGTTTCAGGCTGAGCATGATAGACTGGCTGAAGATTAAGGATAGCCTCCAGAAGATGACTCCGGCTTTTTGAAGGGTTCCTAATTCTTTGGGAAGCGAATCAAAGGGGCTGAGCTTTTGGCAAAGAAAAGTGTTGTTTTGCTACATTAGCTGCTCTTGGCAGGATTCTGTTCGGCACTATATTCTTCTTCTTCCTGGGGCTAGGTAGGAAGGAAGTGATTAAAGACTTTAAACGGAGATCTTCTACCGTACAACCCTCAATTTCCGTTAGCTTCAGGTTGGGTTTTGCCGCTGACAGATATTATGGTACTTCAATCAGACCGACGCTTTTTGCCGCCGCTGTAATCTTCTAACACAGATATCAGGATACAAATTGAAAATGCGGAAGCATTATTATTAAGAATAAAGGCTACAGTTTCACCACAGCAAAGAACCTGACAATGAAGACGAAAAATGCAGATCCAAGTTCGCACCAGTGCATGCACTAATCACAAAATGAAAGTGGCTGTAGGACTGGGCCAGCTTTGTTTCTTTACATTTCGAAAAAACCAAAAATCCAGTGTGTATGTGTCGCCTGACTAGACACGTGATCAGTTAAGATCAAAATTTGTCAGGCATATCATCTAGGAAAAGCCAGAGCAACTACTATCATGAATAACCGAGTAATAAACCAGAGTGGACAAGGACTGGAAACACAGCTCTACTCTGCCTAAACCTCAGTAAAGGCCAAGGCTGATCTAAAAAAAACAAAATAAACTGCGCCAGATCAAAACTGTGGCAAAAGCAAGAGTGCAACGTTTGTTTAGATGCATCAACGCTCAATGGCTCGCAACAGAAGGTAAAAAAAATCAACGCCCGTAGAGAAAGGCTAGTCATGGCAGAAACCGTGACGGCTTAACTTACATGCAGCTGTGACCTGATAGATGATTCATTGGAAATTGTAGAAAACCTTCGTAACTTAAGTGAATAGCGAGTCATGGCTGAGAGCGAATATGATAAATGTGATAATTGCAATGGTCGAATAGGTCGAGAAACAACAAGTTGTTGAGCAACGTGGCATTAAAAGTGCGAAAAACCATTTTGGAGCTCTTAATGGGTAAACTCATTACCATAGGAAGACAACAAGGATAAACGAAGCAGGCCAAAAACCTGGAAGCGGGAACGAATTGACCATAAATATGGGTTCCGAAGGTACGGAGGAAAAAAGCGTTAAGATACTCTTAACTTACCTGGTAAAGAAGCATACATAATGCAGACAAAAATGATGTGGTTCTTAATGCATGAGAAATATTAATGGTGGCACCTGGGATATGTTCCGATATTCGGGCTACAAACTCGAGGTAAGATCGGCCACCAAGGCCTTTGTCTTGGTGTCGGACTGCCTTTTGGGTGTTCAGTTGGTCGGTGGGTAGCAGAAGCTCTACACGATACACAATTGGAAACTCGGAATGCCTGAGTGAGCAGCTCACAAAAGACGTATATTTTGCCCAGCTTCCTAGTTATGCCTTCAACTGAAGGGATTTAAGATCCATGGGCGGCTGTGCGATGTGGGGTCATGCAGTCTCTAGCTGAGGTTTAGGGCGGCAAGAGGGCTTGTGTCCCGGAGGCCATTAGGCAACGGACAAGGACTTGGTACACGTGTGGATCATGGGAGCCGGTACGACGAATGGAAGCCATGTATTACAGTACTATACTAGATGGTCTTAAGATGCCGTAAGACTGTACAGTAAACATTAAACTAATTGATGCGAGCACCAAAAGTTGCGCCAGTTAAGGATTGGTCCCATAGAATCACGAGAGTAGCCAACTGAACTGCTTTGGGTTGCAATTAGTGGCGCACGTTATAACTTCGGGTTGGTACGCCGGCGGTAGCTAGGCGATGATCAAGCAACGTGATTTCATTGGCGGATCATATGAACCATTTTTTGATAGCACCAGTGTTCTTGTGCCCCGCTTACATTGACTAGGGACAGCCGGTGGGCGAGAACTGAAGGTAAAAGAAATGAACGGATGATAGGCGGGAAAGGGGAAAAGGAGCGACGGGAATTCTGGGAGACTTTCCAGAGAGCGGTTAAGATGAGCAGAAAGTAGGAAAAACGGTTGTATTTACGGAGAATGACGGGCATTTTGTAATGAGGCGCGGTGATTTCTAGGCATATTCAGAAAGAATCAAGGGAGTCAAGATTAACTGTGATAAAAAAATGCGCGAAGAACTTCATTTGAGGCGAAAAATCGATGCTAACGTAATATTAATTGGCATGATATCCCCGGTTTCATTGAGAGACGATGACAAGTTTTTTGACATAGAGACGAGGAACTTAAGAGCCGCATATTGACCAAGACCCCTGCGACGGTGTGAAGCGGAAGCCTTGAAAAAGCGAAATCAGTAGTCAAATCAAATGAATAGATTTTTGTTTGCCAGCAGACCAGAAACAACCATTTAGGATTGCACACTTCCCTAATTATTAGTACGACTATTCCTCTGGGGAAGCTGTCAGATGCAAGAAGGGTGAGGTGAGAAAACCGTATACCTCAAAGACAGTTGATTTTGCGTCCCACTCGCAAGACGCATAAGAGAAAACTTGGGTAGGTTATCGTGGAGATCAGGTAGGTCATATAGCTAAACCATTTAAGCATCGAGATGGATGAAATGAGACAACGAATCTAACCGGTGTCAAGGCATCACGTACCACGACGTTCGTCATCTCCGTATCTCTGCATATTACGAGGAAACAATACAGGCCTGCCATTAGCCCGTGTCATCTTTGGGAGACCATAGTCAAAATTCGGCCATAAGATACAGCCGGAAGCGTAGAACGAAAGACGTTAACCTGCGTTTGGCGGTACTTACCCAGCAGATTGTCTCAACCAGATGATTTACTTGTTTGCTTATACTTTATTATGCCTGCTTTATATTGCTTTATGGGAATAGAATAGCCTCTGCTAAATTAGCATCAATCTTAGAACGGCAGTTACCACTGTATCACGTTAGGCCATGCTAGATCCGCTGCCCATACCGGCCTACAAATTGCACAATAATTTAACCTGTACATGGATCGCATGTGCGGGCTCGGGTGACCCTGGGTACGTCAGGATTAGGCCCGTTATTAGCTTGAGATTTCACAGCTTAGGAGCACACGCCCGGGACACAGTCAGGACGTAAATAGAGAATAACAGTTTTTTCGGGTATCTTTCTGCTAAACCCTGGACGACCGCAGGTTAATCACATAGGGAGCTTGGAGTAAGAGCTACAGAATTACTGCTGCATTAATACCAACGAAGATTGTTCGAACGAATATTTGGCTTAGGAAAATTTTACCGATGACCACAATTGAGTGCTTACAATACTAAGCCAAAAGTACAAACTGAAAGGGAGGGGGATCACCGGCATGTGTATCAGAACAGAAGTGTAGACATGATGGATTATTGCTTATTGTGAGTTTCAGCTGAAATGCAGGTAGGTTGAGAAAGTATAACCAGCACAGAACTAGGATAATCCAGGTGTGCATTTTCAGAAGGTGGCAAAACTAAGCTATGCAACAGGAGAATGACAGCGAAGGAGTGCAGTAGGACCACAATAAAGGAAACAATGGCTAGGGTGAATGTCCAGTGCAAAAGTGCTGACGGGAGTTTCGGTGAACCGGCAGGATGACGCACACATTGCATCAAGAATTGGCAAAATCACCGAGCCAAGCCAGGTATGTTGCAGAGACCTCGGGTCCGTCCCTCGTGAAAACCAGCAATGTCTAGCTTGTAGTGAAGTAGCTAATGCCCGCCAGTCATTATATCCTTGGAAAGCAGTTGGATGTGGTGATAAGTAAAGCAGAAGGTTGCGGACGGCATTTGGTGTAACAAGGACAATACCTGGTTCAGTGAATTCAGCAGAGGGCAAGTGAGGTCTACAGCAGTGGCTGGAGAATGACATGAGATTGGGGCAATGGAGTCTCGACTGATCGGCACTATTTCGTTGCATGGCATAATTCAGTCAGATGGTATGTTTTGCATTCATTCTAACAGCCTCAACAGGCTGTGGTTGGGGAAGATACTTTCCACGAAAAATGGTCGACGCCGGACAAGCGACTGCTTTATAGAGGTAAGTAACCTGTATATCTATTTACATGCGCCCCAAAATAAAAACCTCGGATTGCTCACATAGTCAGCCAACATCCCTTTATTTTGGATTGCCATATACGTTCTAGGAACTTCTTTTTCAGATCCGCTCGTAAGATTCATCGCTCCTTGGTCCGCAGCTGGCAGTTAAGCCAGACCGCCGTCGTTTTGTTTTCTTCTGTTCTTGGCCGTACACTTATGCCTGGATGAAAAACTCACTTCATTCCGTGGTTACCGCAATTTCGGCTTGCTTGGGATTATCCATTCCTGGAAAAAGGATGTCTCGCTTACCATATCTACACTATATTTGCATTCCTTCCTTCAGCTGTACCGAAACATGGATTCGTTCCTCCGGATAGCCTGTTTAACCAGATGCTGACTGCCAAGCGCTGTCGCCATTTGCGCGTTGCTCATGCACACTTTGCTTGCATGCTCCTGTTCAAAATAAACTCACACTGCCACCACTTCCAACTGTCTTCTCGTTTAACTGTCCTATTTTTGCGGTTGCCAGTATTTCAGCCATACCGAAACGAGAAAAGTGACGCACGAGTGGTACCGAAGGCTAAGGGCAAAATTAATACGAGATTCACTTTAGAACAATCAGGTCTACACACCTCCCAAGTACACCGGCGTTACCACAGTAGTGCGGGGCGTCGTCATATCCAAACCTTTGGCCGGTAATTTCGGGTAATCAGCTCGGCAGCAGCGGCGTGCGAGTGCAGTTAGGTTGGTGGATTACATCTGCGTTCACGTCTAAACGGTGTTTTCAGGTTGGTGGTCAGCACTCGGTGAGCCCCAGCAGCTAGCACCGCTGCAGTAAACAGTCCTTTAGTCCCTATGTTTTCGTGCGCCATTTTGTGCTGGCTTTCTCTTGCTCGTTCCCAAAGTTCTTTTGCCAAAACCATACAAAAAGGGCTCACGGAAAGTATTTTTATTGGCCTCCGACATGAACTGGCGTTCGAAATGTATCTCGACATTCGAAAATAGCTGAGAACCGTCATTTCTCACGAACTTCTATTCTGCTCTGCGAAATCTGGCAACAGACCGGTGCTCCTGGCAAATGTTTTCCACACGAGTCCACCAAACATTGCCTCATTTGACTCTGGTTCCCCTTCTCCTTTTCCAACTCCGTCTCCATCATTGGACCTGGCTGAGATTATTAAAATCAAAATTTCTAAAAACAAACCTCATGGAATAGCTATATGATTACACAGTTTCTATCCTGTGTCGCCGTCTCTCCTACCCGAAAAAAAGTGGTTCCAACCTTTTTGCGTATTGTGCAGCTAGTGTCCGTTCAGTAAGGTGCTCATCAGACTATGCATTCCCCGATAAACAGCCTCCAAGTGTTCCGTTCCCGGATTTATTGCCCTTTCTCTTGCCACGCGGTAGCCATTCTAAATAATCCAGTTTGTGTTTATCTCTGACATTCAGAAAACTTACCATTTTAAAGACTTTCCGATGACGTTATCGATCCATTTCAGCTTGCTGTGTAAATGGCGGCCTACAAGATGCGCTAGAATGACACCGAGCGACACGGACGAGGAGTCCACGTTGGACTCAAATACACCGTGTGAACAGTCGTTACTATTTATGCTCTTACCAAACATGCGACCCGAGATACATATTATTAGCAATTGTATAAACCCCCCAATGTTTGCACGTGAGTGCTTATATTTTTCATTTTTTCCCTTCTGTGTCGGTGTCGTTGCCCGTCATGATAATGCTAACTGCATGCTCTTGGCACTGTCCAAGAAAAGTAAAGATTAATATTATTGTTAATAAGACGTCAGGGCACCGGCGTTTATTAGGAGTGAGGCTGTCATGGAGAGTGACAACTGAAGGCAGATCGGTAAGCCACAGACTACTGAAAACTCATGAGGGACGGGTGCAGTGCGGCCACAAGGACAGGATCAGAGTTCACAGACACAAAAGCGGTATTCCGAGCCCCTTCACTTACGGCAGTTCGTGTGCTGAAATCAGCGGCCATAGTTAACGGCAATATCGCCGGTATGCAAATGCAGTAAATAAGGTTTCGCTGTGGTCCGGAGGGAACCAGTGGTCCGAAATTTTTCAGGGCCCTTTAAGCTAAGAGAAACTCGAGGGTTGACTTCCGACAATGAAACTTTGTCAGATATTCGTTGATTCTCAGTCGATTTCTGCTACCGTCAGCAGGAGCTGGGTTGGCGCGGCGGTAAAGGCGGAGAGGTGTTTGACGATGGAATCATCCTCTGGAGGATCTTAGTAATTTCCGGGCCAAACTACCTTTTCTAGGGCGATTTGTGGCTCCAGTCCTGGAGAACTAAATAAAAGTAGGCTAAGCACCCTTAGAGGCTTTGTTGAAGGCCCTGTGGATTAGCCCGGGGCTGGTCATTATTGTGAAGTTATTAAGGTTTTGTACAATCGGGGACTTCGTTGGAGTGATAATGAGAAACAGCTATTTCCAATAGGCCTAAAAGCGCTTCCGGACCAGGCTGTTTATTAGTCGCGGCTGCTTCTAGCTGGGAGACAGTTTTTCCGCTTTTATGATTTTATCTCTTACTTCCCTTACCAAGGAAACAACAGTGTGCATCAATTGTCAGGAACGGGGCCGCGGCCGGCATAGGGCTGCCAAGTCGGGAAGCTGGCAGGTGGTAGGAGAATTCCAACCCACGACCTTCACTTCCAAACTCCGCGACATTATCCGTTTGGCCGCCACGAAGTGGTTGGCTTCGCTGGGCTGGAATATTTTTTGGTATGACCTACTTGAGATGCAGACATGGTTATCGGGGCTGATTTCATGGCGGCTGGGTTTACCTCCTGCTCCAGAGTTTGAAGTGGTTTGAGATAGCGGGAGCTTGATCGCCCGCTTAGAGGTAGGGTGTGGGAGAGAGAGTTAGTCATATCAAGGTCGATATACATCAGTTTTAAAAAGTGGGTTCCAGAAGGCAACAGTTTTGAAGCCTTTACTGGACATCGAAGCAAAGAGATAAGAGGGATTGGCGCTTTTGCAGATAAGGGTGCCGTTGAACTGGTTATAGAAAGAGGAGTGATTTACTCGTTTGAAGTGAAATTTCTAGAAACAAATTCGCAGCTGCTTATGAAATCGTTGGCAGTACGCTTATTTGAGAATTTTGCTAGTATTGGATAACCATGAAGCTGCGCCATTTTTCAGGAACTGTTGCAAGTTCGCCGGTGGTTGAATATGTCACACTCTCCAACAATATTTTATTTAACCACCTCAAATGGCAATAAAACTTAGTATGAAAGCATTTTTGTCTACTCTTAAACATTTCTGCGATATTACTCACGGATAACGAGTAGGAGACCGTACATTTTAAGAACCGGATCTTTCTACCTAAGTCGCGGATAACTTAATGGTAGCTTTTATCGTGTTCGCCGCCTTTCAATGGTCTTCGAGAGACACAGAGCATTGAACGGTTCCACCACGACTTACCGTGCTTTTGTTCAAGTTTTTCTTTCGAAAGCCTGGTGGTCCGTTTCCTCACATGGACTACATGGCAACTAGTGAAAGCTACGGGCATAATTTTATTTAAAGTGATATCTGCCTTGGCCGGGCAAACGCCATCGAAGGGAGGGGGCCCGCATGTTGTCTTTGCACGAAGCCTGTAGTTAAACTAAACTGAATGTAGGTAACATTATGGTTGAACTAGGTGGTCCACAAAAGTAATGAACGGGCCTGCCTACGCATATGTGATTGTTTGAAAGTGCTTTAGACAAACTTGCGAAGTACTGGGTTAAATTTTGAAACAAATGTTCCATGCGCAACATTATTACTAGAAGCCGAGCTTCAGCACTGATGTTTGTCAAAATCCTTAGATAATTTTGGATGTCTCCCCCGCAATTTCAAATGGAAATTACTGGGAAAGGTTAAGTTTAGCAGAGGACTTATTGTAAACTTATGACGCATGAGTTAAGGCAAAACCAGAATTACTTTTGTCTGATGGTAGCAATTTGGGCAAAAACGAATGTGACCACAAAACTGTACTAGCTAACAAAGCATTCTGGGGTTACGCAGCGATTTTACTTGGGACGAACAATAGAGAAATAAAGCTATGCAATTAAGCACTATGCCAGCACGAGGTACATCATTAAAAAAGAGAATCACCAAAATGTAAAGACTTGGGCCAGCCTACCGGTCCAGCCTAGGTATACCTAATACTTGCGAAAAAGTTTCAAAGACTTTAGAATTCGGTCTCCGTTGTTCTTTCTGCTGGACCTTCTTCGCTGCATGTTAACAAATGATAACAAATTTGATATTGCCTTGCGCATGACTCTCGAATTTCGAGAAATATACTTATCATAGTAATACCGTGTCTAGTCTTCACTTCTTGCACTGCTTTGAGATTTGGGCAGATGTCAGACGCCGATTTCATGTCAACGTTGTTGCCAAACTGCTTGTGAATGTTGCCTTGGTCAACTCCGCATCCATTAGTCTTATGGCCTACCTTCTGCAACATAAAATTATCAACCGTGGATAGCATGGCTTCCTTCGTAATAAATCCTGCGCTACTTGCATGACTGACTGCCTGAACGCTATCAGTGAGGCCTTGGGCACTGGGGGCTCAGTTATAATAATATTTTTAGACATGATGAAAGCCTTCGATAGAGTATCCCGCCCTAGGTTTCTAAGTAAAATGGCAACCTACGGTATTTTTGATCCAATGCTGTCGTGGTTTTCATCTTATTTGTCGTTTAGAAAGCAGATAGTCCAAGTAAATGGCTTGATATCTGAACTTAGATTAGTGTCCAGCGGTGTGATCCAAGGCAGCGTCCTGGGCCCCCTGCTCTTCCTGTTGTACGTTAATGATGTCCTTGATGTTATTCGAAACGGTACCCCGTTGCTCTTTGCAGACGATATCAAAATTGTGTATACCTTTCGCCCTGAAGCTTGAAAATCTACTATACGTCACATATCACAAGACTTAGCGTCACTGAACTCCTGGGCAAACGACTGGATGATGAAATTTTCCGCTGAAAAAGCAGCGTCATGGGGTACAAATGCGCAAACCCCTAAGACAATTCAAGCTTGGAACCCAAACCATTCCCGTTAATTGCCAAGTTCGGCACCTAGGCCTAAGTTATTCCTGCACCTTAAACTTCTCGGAGCATGCTCTCGCACAAGTGGCGAAGGCGAATAAATTAGTGGGACTGTTACGCCGAACTTTGTAGTTGAACGAAAGCAAACTACACCTTTTTAGGACCCACGTCATGCCCATTCTAGCGTATTGCTCTCTAGTCTGCTCTAACATGAGGCAGTGTGACAGGGTTGCGATCGAAAACGTCTAGCGGGCATTTACCAAGCATTTGATTCGCTACTCTACAAGCCTAAATTACTGGGAACGCTGTGATTTGCTGAAATTAGATCCCTTGTGGCTCCGACGCATAAGAGCAAACCTGGCACTCTTTAACAATATTATCATGGGGGCCGATGCGTCTCTCCACCTCGTGTTAGAAACCTACTCCCGTACTCCCTCCGAAATGCTGATTCTATTATAACTCTCTCTTTTCCAAAGGTTTCCGTTAGAGCCAAATTCTTTATTGTTAGATATTCGTCAATATGGAATAAACTCCCCCAACAGCTGCGCATTCAGTCACCATAATCTATTGCATTTAAAAATGAAGTACGTAAAGTAGTCACTATAACCGTTCTCATTATTCTATACCACCCATACTCCCTTGAGGATCGAATAGATGAAACTGGATTGGGCTTCTGAAAAACACATTGATGTCACCTTTTCGTTCATTCCGGAAAAGAAAGTAAATCTTCCTACTCATGTCATGCAGGAATCAATTTAGTCTCTTCGACTTCAAGCAGAGCTCCGACATCACCGCATGCTACTTATTTACATGCAGCTCCATAAACCTTATCGTTCTAACTGCGTAAAGGGTTGCTCACCCAAAGCTTTCTCCCACCAACTCACCTAATTAGTTCTAACACCGTCGCCGAAACGGTTTGGCAACCATATTCGGCCACCGTCTTCTAGAAAACAATCACTATCATTCTCACCCCTACATTTCATCAATTCTTCCCTCGAAGCAGATGGCTACGGCTCGTAAAAAATCACCTTGTTTCTGAAGAACCCAAACGGTACCCTCCATACAAAACAAGGTTAACATCCTGAAATATTCCTTTCTCACTCCTCATCGATATCTCTGTCAGTTTTAGGCAATTCAGACCCCAAACCGTCTCCAGGAACACAGAGTTTTCCGTGGGATCTTCCCTTCCCACAGTGACCGTTTCCATTTACCATACCTGCTGGCACTGACCGGTTCTTATTTTCGAAGGGAACGGCCTCATAGAGTGGAATATAATCCATGATTTCCATGCTGAATTTGTTCAATCCCTAGTGCATCTATCTTTGTAGCTCGGTCACTATTGTTATCAGCAGCAGTTGCTCCTTGTCAGTCCTACCAAATGCCGGTTCATTCTCTCTACTCATAGCGTAGGCCTTCCACACAACAGATAAGTCAGCCTATCTATTTTTTCAAACGAATATAAAAAAGAAAATCCGGAGTGCTCAGCCACCATCCATATATTTTCAATTCCTTTACGCGTTCTGGTAACTTCCATACCCAAGCTGCTCTTGAGATTGTTCGCTTCTTAATCCGCAGCTGGCAGCCAGGCCAGACCGCCGTCCAAATTTTCGCTCTTCCAGGCCTTATAGTTCTGTTTGGGTGGAAACACCTGCCCATGTCCTGGCGATCAATCGATCCTGGAAAGATGTCCCCGTACCCTACCATATTTGGATTCCTACCTCCACAATACCAATACACCGGCGTTACCACAGTAGTGCTGGGCACGGTCATATCCAAACCTTTGGCCGCTGCGCATCGGGCGGGCAGCTCGGCTGCAGCAGCGTGCGGGTACAGTTGTGTTGGTGGATTACACCCCCTGCTTTCACTGTCAAACGGCGTTTTTCAGGTTGGGTGGCCAGCACTCGGTCAGCACCACCCGCTAGCACTGTTGTGGTAAACACCACTGCAGCTTTATTTTCGCGTGCACCTTTCGTGCTAATTTCCTCTTGCTCCTTCCAAACTTTTTCTGCCAAAACCCTAGAAAACGGACTCGCGCAGGACAGTATTTTTATTGGCATCTGATATAAACTGACGTTCACAATGCATCTTGAAATTCGAAAACAGCTGAGGACCGTCATTTGTCATCTTCCTCTATTCTGGTCTGCGGAATTTGGAATTAGACTGACGCTCTTGGTAACTATCCTCCATACGAGTCCACCAGATTTTGCCTCATTTGATTCTGATTTTACCTCTTTTCCAATCCTGTCTTCCTCTCTGGACCAGGCTGAAAGTTGTGAACTCATATTTGCTTGAAACACACCGCACGTATTGGTCTTACGACTGCATAATTCCCATCCATTGTCGCCGCTTTCCTTGCTCAACGGAGTGTGCTTTTAGGTTTTTCGCCTTTTATACAGTCTCATTCAATATCCAGTCCGGTTTTCACTCAGCTCCATTCCATTATCACATCCATATTGATCCACACTTCCACTCTCTATACATAACCCTCTTGATGTTCGAGGATCCCGGCCAACTGGCGGCGACAGCCATTGCCCTCCAACCATATTTTGTGCTCGTGATTCGCACCTTTGATGCATTCAAACAGCATTACTCGCAGTGCAGGACTGTTGATCAGTCCCAGAAAAATCTTTGTGTATCATTATCTAGCCTCTATTTAAAACTGAAAACCTCGTGCTCAGGAAATCACATTGCCTGTTATGATCTTGTTAGCGAAAACACATTGCATTATATGTTTGACCTCTTTTTCCATGTCTGCACCGTGCCCACTTTGCACAATTTTGATCTTTCTCCGCGCATGACTCTTGTATGTCGAGAAACATATACAACATAACATACCTTTCAAATTACTCAAGGTTACTCTCACCCACTTTCCTTTCGATTAGTACTATTCGCTTTTCCTGTGCATCATCTCTGTAAAAATTTGACCTTGCCTTGCGCATGCCCCTCGCAAATCGAGAAATATACATTATTATTATTAACCGAGTTCGCAGGCGTTAGCAGCCCGTGTGATCACGCAGTCCGTCAAACTTAGTGCGAGAATTCTTTCGCAGAAAACCGTGTTGACCAGTGTTGACAAGTTTGTAGTTTATAGAATATACCATGATCTGCTTTTTAATCAAGCGCCCTATGATTGTAGAGACAATGAGGCTACGGTTTATTAGTCTATGGCCGGCTGGATCACGTCGTGTGCCTTCTTGCGTGAGTGGATTATGGCAGGAGTTTTCTCGGGGGAAAAGTTGCCGTGTTGAGGAGAAGAGTTGAATATGTTTGCTGCAGTAGTGCAAAATCTCCTCCACTTGGTGTGAACATAGCTGTACTCAACTAGTCTGGCCCAAGGTGGTAGCGGAATTTAGTTTTTTTCAGCAACCAATCTATCCATCCCTTTCGGTAAGAAGGAAACTACTGCGAATGTTTCCGAGGTCTGGCGCTGTGGACACATTATCAAAACGTTACTGTCAGTTGTTTCGGGATGAGACAGGTATCTACCAAACGCTTTCGCGATTTCTTGAGAGTTAACGCGATAAGTTTTATTACAGATAGGGTATCGGATAGCAGTAGCTCAGAGCCTGACGTGGTTGGCTCTTGATTCAGTTAGTTGTGCCAGTGCTGCTTTTGGATTGATCTGGCAGTTGGTGGCTATTTCATTTTGCTGCAGGGGTCCATCATCGATTTCAACTGTTTTGACAGGCGATCTAGTCGCAGAAACAAAAAGAGTCCCTGGTTTTAAGAATAATTTTTTGAATTTGGGCGACTTTGCGGCTCAGTTGGTGAAAGCTGTTCATTTTAACCGGCATCCAGGGGGTCTGTGCCGGCATGATATCGCGAAGGCATTTGTGCAGGAATGAACAGGTCCGGACGGTTGTATTTTGCACCTCAATTGATAGGAAGAAGCAGTCCCAGTTACACCTGCGGCATAGAATTGGCAGGCAATCTTAGTTTGCTCCTAAGCATACCCTAAAAATTAGAGATGGGATGACACTTCGGAAAGCTAGAAAGAACGGGCAGCTAACGGGTAAGTGATCGCATTTATGGAAGCTAAATTCACTGGATGTGCGCACGTACGTTAATACCACTGCAACTATTAGGCCAGGATTATTTCGGTTTCTTGTCACATCGGAAAGTTTTTGTACCCATCCTACTTGCCGAATATTAGCAGCAAAAGTGAGTAAGCAGTTAACGCTGGTAAGGATTGACCGGCAAAACGCCCGGGGCATCAAAGTCTTCTGCCACTATTTTGGGGCCTGTCATGGTGGAACAGTAATTAATGGTGTCAGTTGTGAGTACGAGGTCGTTTCGAAAGGGACCCGTTGGACAATATACACATGCTATCGAGAGGTTTTCGCTACCTATGCCACATGTAAGCCATATGGTATCTTGGATGCAATTTAACTCAAGGCCTTGCCATAATAAGGCTTGCGGTGAATTGCGGACAAAGGAGGCATCCATCCTCACGGTGAGATAGGCGACGTTTTCTGAAAGATTGATAGCTAGGGATGGCGATTGCATCGACTGTGGTATCGTCACTGAGCCACTTCTTGGTGATTAGTAGGAAGTCGTAACTTGAGGAAAGTGCCAACGGACAATGAGATTGCTTTCTGCAACTACAGAACGACCGTTCATTGGATACAGCGACAACTGTGACGATCATTCTAACTTCCAATCAATTATTTTGTCTTCTGCCACTTATTTGTTACCTCCCTCATTTGGAAGTGTTGCATCGTTTGAGTGAGCTTCGGCTCATGGTTTATTTATAGTACATCGGTGAATAAGGGTGATGTAAGCAATCGTCCTTGCGTTCGGCCTCAGCGGAAGTAGCCGTCATGGGCAACAGTGGAAGTAGAATTTTTCCTGACTGACTGTCAAGGGTATGAGGTGCTAAAATTTATAAAATTTAGTAGTGCCTGTGGTTTTGATAAGAAGCTCTGATGATGGAGGCCACAAGATTAAACCATTGGTGAGATAGATAGTGATTCCCAGGAACAGATGGTGTGTATGGGGGAAGTGACGGTTGCTGGGAGTAAAGCAGCCTGTGGGAGGGTTGTTGGGCGTGGGAGCTGGTGGCAACGTATAAGGATATGGCTTGCACGGCAATGAGAGATGAAGAATGGTTGGCGAGCCACGTGGTTTGGGGAAATTAAGCTGCTATCCTTTCGGGCAATTGCACGTTTGCTTCTAGATTTTGAGGCCACCGGAGGTGACAGTGAAGTGGTCTTTTCAAGCAGTCGGCCGGCATGTTTGGGGTTAATCGCGGCCGGATCCATGGTTGCCGGTGCCACGAGGTAACACCAGGGTGGTTCTTTTATTCGGTGGTTGGGTGAGGGAGACTGAGGTGATCAGATCCAGGTCCACCGCATGTGATCTTTCTACGGGTGCCTCAAGCATAGATGCTCTTTATCCTCCTATGGGACTAGAGACTGTGTCGTGTGAGTGTTTTAGAACTTTGGATAGGTGGATGTCCCATGGATAGTTCTGTATCCTTGAAAAATTCCCTTTGCAGAAAAGGTTTGTGGATGACTATTTCAATTTTTGTAAATGTGATGTTTCTGGCGACAATCTGACAAACTCTCTAGCCACAGATTTACCTGAACATCGGAAAAGCAAGGGGCAATGGCGACGTTGACGTCTTCCTTAACCTAAAGCGCACTTGAGAGTAGCCATGACACACGGGCCACGAATGCGTGACTTCACCATTTCTAAGGGCAGAAGGTCATTGAAAAAGGGCATCTTTTATCCACTGTTATACGTTTTCCAACTTCGGAGGTGGTCGAATCCAAGGAGGAACATATGGATATTAAGCCTTAAAAGGTGGAGACGTTTGGAGGTTCTTGGACATTGATCGCTGAGGTTAAACGTGAAATTATTTCTTCCAGTGATTGAACTTTCTTTTGTAACTAAGCCATCGTCTGCTCAAAGTCGACAATTTTTGTGCGCCGTTTGTTAAACGACTATGTTGGTCACAGATTATGGGGTACTTCCTTCAGTATGTGACGTGTAATTACTCTGTTCTCGAATGTCTAGGGATGGTTTTGTTGGGCGAACCGCTGTCGACTGGCAACGTTTACGGATACCTTAAATTGCAAACATGTTAGATCAGGCTACAGAAGGTATAAGTGGCAGAGGAGAGATACATCACAACCAGAACTTGCTGCCCTGTGGAAACAGCGATTTGCATCGCGGGGTGCTAAGATGGAATTAATGGCAGTCTGGTTATGCTTAGTAACACGATATGGATTTATGTTATATTCCGGGGATCTTTCCATTCAGCCCAAATATTTCTTTGGTTGCTGTCGGAAAACCTGTTTTATAATTAATTTCCAGTGGGCGTGACGAGGCTTTGTTGGATGCGGCACTGTCTACAGAATCAGGTAATAATTTCTCGAGAATATCCAAGGCTTATATTTGCATATAAGGTCTAATAGAATGGGTCTGAAGGTAAACTATCAAGTTAAGTGCAACACGCTAACATGGATTGGTGTAAAACAGTATGAGCTGCAGTAATGGAAGCATGATTTTGGAGCAAAAATAAAACGGCCTAAGTCACACGATGCGGTAGAGCAGCAAGATGGCGCCGGAGGAATGGAAACACGTGAAGCAGAACAATAGGTATACAGGCCAATAGATATGTATACCCTTAAAAAAGAGTAAACTGAACGGGAAAATTTACAGTTTCTAGTGCCACAGCGCACAAATTTAATTCAGGTAAGAGACAGAAATCTCGCAGTCTGATCCCAGACAAAGTACTGGCAAAATGGTTGGACCCAGAGTGTATCAAAATAAGACATTCAGAAAAACAGCAAAGGAAAAGATCCTACATGTGCTAAAAATGCAGGAGTGACAACCTAATTTTATAAATAAAACAAATTTCTCAACTCACAGGAGATGCGGCAGTTACGTCCGAGGTTCAGTCAAACCACGGGATTCTGGTGCACCGTAAATCACCCAGTAAAACAGCCACTGATCCCATTGTTCCACCAAGTGTTCTCCGCTGATTTTTCTTTCAACGTGTTACCCTTTGGATTATGTGATCCTGCGATGATAACCCCATGTGATGGGTATAGATGATCAACTACTATGTACTGTTTAACTGAACGAATACCCGATTGTGCCTAGGATATTTCCTTTCATGTTGTTTATTGATGTCCTCTTTCCTTGCATTTATGACCCTTGGTATTGAGTTCGTTCGCGGCAGTGATACTACATCTTAGTTTAAGTTTATCCAATAATACCGCAACTGATATCGTGGTCAACTTTATTAACGTATCGATGCAGACTGGACACCCTTGACATACGTGGAAGTCAGCGTGGTATACAGGATTACTTGGTAAGTTTGACATGCAGGGGCCATACAAACAGCAGTCTTCATTCGTTAATTCATTTGATCATATTTTATCTCCTGTCGGCAAAGTTATTCGTCACTTGGCGAAATAATTACCTTATCCATTGGCCCCCATCAAAATGACTGACGTCGGCGTGGAAGGATTGCTCCTCTATCATCTCGAATGAGTGAAATTTGAAGCTGTCGAGCCTGCCGCATTTCACTCTCTAGCACATCAGCAGGACAAGTTAACTCGTGAATTCATTCTACACTTTGCAGATTCAGGCGACCGATGGTGGTTAAGATGATCAGCGGCATATGGGATTGCAAGATTAATTGATTGCAGGATGGCATCATCGTGGCTTCCTGAAGCAGCTATTTCTAAAATCAGATCGCACAGTCTGGTCGTCAAGATTTTTCTGCGAGCCATTTTGGCGCATTGGTACTGCTCTCTATAAAGAACCAAAACCGTTGCTTAACGCCTTTGATCCTCTAATAGCGTCAAGGCGAAGATCACATCAAAGTGTGAGCAATGCGAGGCTCGATTGATAGCCTCGGCAGAATCGCAAAATAAGAGCACGTAATGCCTGTAAGTCTTGTTGAGACCAGAATTCTCGCCTCGTGTCATTTTTGCAGCTTAGAAGGTTTCATATGCAAGTCTGATCACATTCAGCCCATTTTCCGAGTTCAAGTTCTTATCTTGCCAACAGCTTCTGTTCTGGTTTAACCACTTCCTCCAGGTTTCCGTGGATTTCACTGTACAATACTACTTCTACTTTCATCAGGCACGTGACATGCCTCATTTTATTCACATTTCTGCATGCTACTTATTCATCAGTTGCTCTGATTGTGTCGCTTTCGTTTCCAACTCGCTATTCTAGCGTTCCGTACCTTCTATTTGCACCACAATTGTTGATATTTCTAGGAATATTATCAGTGGATATAAACTGCCTTAGTTAAGTGTAATTTCTCTAACATTCGGGTTCTACCGCTCACCAGTTGGAATTTTCCGTTTTCACCTTTCTCCTCTGATCAGTCTATACCACATCAAAATTATCGGCATTGTCATTTCCTTATGCTACTCATCGTTTGCTACTGCAATAGTCAATCTCAGATTGTTCAAGAACGATAGTTAGTGTCAAGATGCATTTGGCCACTATGGCGAATTCCGTGCACTCAGTGCTTGGGAAACATCGCCTCCTCCTTGATTATGGTAACCAAACAACCACGAGCGTGGATAAAAACTCTTGGCGCCAGTAAGTTCTTATGATTGGGCCAAGCCCAGTATTATACTGCCTACAATGACATAAAAGAGCCAAGAAATTCCGATGGTCGTCGTATTTGAACGAACAAATTATTTGAACAGACCGGGTCCCCAACACACGAACCGGAGGATATCCTTTAATGGTTTCATGAGTCCGAATTCTTCTCCAAGCTCGACCTTCGAAACATTTTCACAAATACATCCCGACGATAAATCACGTGAGTATAACAATATAAGCACTCCCTTCGGATTGTTCCCGCACACTTTACAATTTGCGGTAAGTGCGAGCGAACTATCAAGTTAACAAAGGCTTGCATAAGCTAAAGCTTCAAAGTTATTTGTGTACCAGTGATTTTAGGAATTCTGACACGAAGGATGTGGTTCGGTGAATTTCCCCAAATAGGCATCGCACTCAGATGATGTAAATCAGCCGAAACACCGCGTTTTCATTTATTGACCTTATGCTGGCACCAACATCCTGCAGAGCATTTCAGAATCTTAACGCTGCTGAACTCAGCGATCCACTGTGCATTAATGAAATCTGGACGCCATGGCATCGACAGATTGGGAGGCAAATACTTATGCTTTTGGAAGCCCAGAATTTTGTAATAAATATCAAAAGAAATGGCACAGTTTTGACGATAATGTGGAATGCAGTTTATTATTCAGTAGCGCCTTTTTTCCATTTAGGTAAAATTTTGCAACTGAACGGAACCGGCACGCCCATAATATTTCATGTTGGCACACGCGATAGCCTCCACACAGCCAGCGAAGTTTCAACGAAACGTATGCTGGGGCCTGCTATACAGCTGCCTGAATTCGTCTGATCTGAAATGGATATGGTTCGCCCTACAGATGGCCCACTTTCCTGTTTGTCACGGCAATCGCAGGAGTTTACTTCGATTCATCGTCCATTCACAAACGAGTTTACTTCGCGTGTTCATACCAGACGTGCGGCCGTCGTCTGCACGTGGGAAGGAGGTGGAGATTTTAGGCGATGGATAAACGGACGGTGCAGAATGAAATGTTGGTCACCGGTATTTAGAATGATGCATCTCAGAAAAGCTGGAGTCAACGGATAACCACGGAACCAAATCGAACATTTCAATTGAAATTCAAAACCGAAGGGAAACATTGTTATTCCCAGCCACATGTTGAAACGATCACACGAAAAGTCCGAATGGCAAACGGCTGACCGCGGCCGGGGCAAAATGAATACAAAAAGGAGTAAAATAAATATACGGAAAACCAACTAAAAGGGTCGGATTTATAACTGTTTGAAGACACAGTTATAAAACATTCTAGAATGACCGTTCTTTGTGGCACCTCGGTGTTCAAGGCATTTGCTGACAACAAGCCGAGTCGCTCACTTAAATGTCTACAATGCTTAAGAATTCCGTCGGGCTGAAAATAAGAGTAAGCCAGGAGAAACGAAGTAGCAAGTTCATTAGTCATGAGATGCACATACTAGCCTTCAGAAATTCTTAAACAACTCAAGATCCGCAATATTTCGGGTTGGGCCTTTGACTGGCAGGTCACTTCGGGACGGCAAATTGAATCAGGCTGCCCCACACGACCTTTGGCTAATGCCCTTGGCGTTTTCGTCTCTAGAAACATTGATCTCTCATCCTCCAACTAGCTTAGACGTAAGGTAACCCTTAATTTACGGTAGCTGAAAAGCATATGGCACATTAGACATATCAATCGAGAGAATAACAAATGCTCCGTTTCGATATAACAAGCCTAACGACAGCTCTAACCAAAACTGGGAGGAGAGTACGATGATTGATGGTGTAAGTGGCCGAGTGGGGATAAAGGAGTAATATCTAGGCTACCTCGTTTTTCCATGGAGCTTCCCGGATCTTGGCACTGATAACATGTCTGTAAAACCTTTGAAGACTTAAACATGTCCCATTCATCTCGCTCTTCTCAAAGCTTACTCCATTAGCTGCCATTCTTGTAAAACCAGCTGCTTTGCCGCCATTACTTTTCCGTCCTTTTCCGCTAGGACCTTTTGTGCGCCAATCTTGCTGGATTCAATGTAACTAAAATCCTGCAGTCGAATTCAACGAAAAGACCGTTCTGCATGGTAGAAGGTTGAGTACCATTGATAAGCCTTCACTTATTTAGCCTGAGCGTGAATAGTGCAACAGATAGTGCAATAGTCAATAATAGTTCGATTCAACATGCGATCGGCACTGATGCAAAGTTGTTGCACTGCACACCGCCACAAGCGAAGGTCTACGCTTTGGCTTCCTTGTTCGCTCTGTTTCACGAGTTTCCACGATGTCCTGGAAAGGCGAGGTTCCAACATCGGCCCATGGGCTGTTTGGTGGAGACTGCAGGACTATTTAGCTGCGTGTGAGGCTTCTTCTGATAAAACAGGCTTAGGACGTCTAGTCTGCACTTCTGCATTCATGCTTCGATACCGCAACCTTTCGAACGGGACTCTCTCAGCTGTACGAAATTACACAACGACAGCGGCTTCTCACATTTTCCTGGAGGCTATCTGGGGCTCGATTGGTGTTTCTTAGGTACCCAAAAGTGATCAAGGAACTGAACTTTACAGTAAGGCCGGAGTAGCGAAGGAATATTTGATGCTGGGGCCTCTTTCCTTTTTCGAATCAACATAATCCAATAAATCCCGACTCGACACTTTCTAAAACAATCCGTGACTTTCAACAAATCAAAGGAAAATTAAAGCTTACATGAAGTAAAGTTTCTGAATGGGTCTCCAAAAGTCACTCCACAGGTGTTCCCGCTAACTGGGAACCCGTAGGCACCACCTGCTCTAGATGAAGTCGAACTAGGCTTTGCATTGTGAGAGGAGGTTCCCGGGTTCATTAGTATCACCGTCCTGCGCAAATTGTAGTTTTGATGAAGTTACAGTAGCATCAATCTTTCGCAGCAAGTTGATTATTTTCGAGCACTGCTTCCCTCCGGATCTTATTTAACGAATAATATCAGCGTTGTGACATTTTTGTAGCGTTTGTTTTATTGCAAATGAGATCTGCACGTTCATATTTGTGCTGAACATTTCCATAGTTCCTGTTTTGGATAACTTCTTACGATCAGCAATTCTCTGCTGTGGTTCACAAACTCGAGTATTGTCATATGGGTGCTGCGCCAGCGCCATGACATATACAATACAATTCTGGAGTCCGAGTTTCGGTCCCGTTCACCATACTATCGAGTAAGGAACCTAGTGGACAACGATGTCGGAATCAGACAAAAAGTTAAGGGAAACCTTTGAAACGCATTATTTTGGGTCTTAGAGTGGCTTGTGATCCCCACTTCCAACTCTCCAATTTCCCGTTTCTGGGTCTGATGTTTCGGGTGTTCCCGGTTTAGGACACGTCTACCGAATCCTGGGTTTAACGGCGAGAGATTTTGCAATATCCAGGTTTAAATCCGATTCCGTCTCTCACCGTCGTTTATCTTTAGGGTCCCAATGCACACGGGTTGATACGAGAAGCCCGTACTTTTAATAGCGACAGTAATCATAATTCTCGGTGAAGCGGTGGTCCACCGCAAGTCGTTTTCGTTCACCGAGAACAGTATCCATCCTGGCAGCAACCTTTGCTGGACTCCGCCTTTGGTATTCGCTACCGTTAACTTTAAGGCTTCATCTGGTTGTCCGATAATGAGCAGGGCTGGCTTAAGATTACCCAGATGACTGGCCATCCCGCGTCGCATTCAAATAGATCACGTTATCGCAACGCAGTAGAATCCCCGGGGAAGCTTGCTGTCACAAAAACCCGAGCATGCTGAAGGATCAAAACTGCCCATCCCGAGGGGCATACTTTATAAGGAAGGAAATCAGGGGTTAGGCAGAACAATACAGTAGCTTTTGGATGCGTCCCTCTACCTATCAGGTAAAAGCTGTACAGAAACCCGCTTTGTGGATAATATGACTGTTATCCGCCTTTGATCACAACAAAGAGCATTAAGCGGGAACTGGAGTACGGAGGTTACCCTTGCGGAGGTGTAAGTCGTTCTTATATATCGTTGGACGAATTCTGGAAACCGGCTAGGCATTTCTAGTCACTTCTGCCCCTTGTACGCTGAACCGAAACCAGCCTAACGCTTGCTTGGTCAATATTACTGTAGAAGCTCGACCTAGGGACAATGCCTCCGATCGTTCTCACACACCCCACAATATGCGATGGCCTGCAAAGTGGAGACTCTCGTGAACCGGTGCACAGCAAACGTATCAGCCAGCACCAGCGATTACTTGACCTGACCAAATATGTCAGATCAAAGCTCGGTCGTTACACTCAGTGTTTTATCCCAGAAGCATGCAACCTGCCCATTATAATAGGTATTAAGCATATGCGAGTAGTTTAATTCCGTCAGTGGCTGTCGACTTCTTTTCGTAATTTTCCCGAGTTACGGAGCTATCAGCTTTAGCGTCCGGTTTCACTGCAACCTATATATCAGTTGCAAACGACTGGTGTGAAACTTCAATATTGTGAACAGCTGACCTCAGACAATTTAGTGAAGACCACATTCAGTCGAAATTTACTAGTAAAAGTCTGGTTTATCCAATCTTCATGCCCCTCTCACTCGCAACCCTTGTACTGCTGGCCGTTGGTTCGTTGTTGCCGCTTCATCGCGATGGTTTCTGTGGCTGTTTTTGATCCTTGTTTTTTTCGTTGTCCGTTGGCATATGGTGTTTTCTAGTTTTTCCGTAGCAGTTTTTTGATTTGAAGCTCGATAATACATGCAAATCTGTTTCCAGGAGTACATTTGGTCCTTTCATTTTACTGACGGTATTTTAGCCCCATTGAACAACCTTTTTCAGCTTCTCACAATGTTTGTTTTCCCGAGTATATTGATGCTCGATTTTGATGCCAAAAAACGGTTGCAGTCTTGCTAGGCTGCGCATCAAAATAGCTGGTGAGGTGTTTGAAAAACAGCTGCCACTGCTACAACCTGTGGATCACGGTGAGTTTTCGTCCATTATCCCACTCGAAGGAGATCTAGGAAAGTAAGTTGACCATCAAGAAAAGATCAGTGAATACGCCACCCACAGGCCTAATATGCTTGATGAATCAGAAAAGGATCCATACACACACAGCTTACCAGCGCAGGCTTCTGCAAATTCCGCAAGATTCAGCGAGCCTGTATGCGTGTTTTGTGGTACTGGAAGCAAAGTTAAGTTCGGTCAAGGTGATATTGCGCGCTTTCACACTCCAGAAGAAGCGTCCGATCCGCCTGTCTGGTATTCCAATTTGCGGAAGTCGCTTATTGAAAGACAAGAACGAGCTCAGTTAGCACTTCAGGGTTCTAAGCCCCTGCATGGTTCGCGGCGTGGCCAGCATGGAAGCGCTTTAGCTGCCTCATGGTCCCCCTTACTTTCGGAGCCCTCCGACTTTTTCGTTGGGCCACATATGTCACTTGACGGAGCTCGGCGTCTAAAAGAACAAAAATGCATCAGGTAATTTATCATCCACTACTTCTCACTGTTCAGTTTGGATGGAAAACCATGTCTGCCTGGGATACCGAATGCGTTTTTCGATGGGGAAGGTCGTCCTTTTGGGTTCATCGAAGAACTAACCTATATCGGCTGGCCAGCACCTCCCCCTAATGAACCAGCATTGTCGCTCAGCCATCTCGTTTCCAAGTGTACTCCTCGGGAGGGTGGTGAAGGAAGTTGGATTTACGCACACCATTGCTGCGCTTCGTGGTCCAGCGGAGTGCACTTCAGTGAAGAAGCGAGTCTTACGTTTTTTCTGTTATTTTTAATTTCACGGTTAGATCGCTACCCGGGTTTACGTTTATCATAGATTTTCATCACTCAGTTTGCTTATATGCCTTACGAAGTCCAATGGTCATCGTATTTTTAGACGCCTGCACAGTCCTTCACTCGATTCTTAGATTTACACTTTGACACTTGAAAAAAATGTGTGCCTGAGAAGTGTATCGTCCCGTTGTCCCGTTGCCCCGTTGTAATTCATCAATTCAGGTTATGGCTTAGTCAACTGTCGTTGCCGTTCGCCATCTCCAGTCCTCATTTAGCTTCAGTTTCACCTCAGGATATTTTATAAATTGCTGTCTAAGGTAACAAGAGGTGAAATTAAATCCCCCCTCAGGGAACATTTAATTTGGAGTATGTTGGTGATGAGGATCAATGCAGACAGTTCAACACGTTGGTTCGCTTAGTGATTGATTTGTTACAATACGGTATGTGCTTTTCAAGTTCTAAATTTGAGGTGCTTCTTCAAGACTTGCAGGTATCCCCAATGATGATGATGATCAGATAGTGATACTCAACGGCTTTAAGTACCGTGGAAGCTTGATTATAGCTGTCAGTGGTGTTCGGCGGGCGATTACGTTTCGAATTAGTTGAATGAGTGCATTTTTGTCAAACTTATGGTACTTGTAAAAATGCCAAGATATCCGGTTTTACCTTAATCGAAAGACGTACAGAGCCACCAGCCGCAGTATTCTTCACGGTTAAATGACCTGACATCACGTTATAGCTGGCTACTTTCTATAGTTGATCATTAATATCTTCGAAGCATCACTCGAGTCTAAAGGGGACATGGGATGAGCAATGACGAAGTGCTTCGTCGTGTGTTGGGCGCAAACAGTTTTCTGATTGAAGTAATCGCCCTACATCACTTTCGATGGTTTGAACACATTTTGTACCTGCTTGTCCATCGTTCATTCTTTCGTGTCTTGTTTTCACTTGCTGCTCAAGGCTAGTAGTCAAGCTACAACTTCTCCCAGTGGTATGCAGAAGTTGATTTTGGTTTTGGCCTCGGTTGTCGGTTAGCGATATTTAGCTGTGGTTCGAAGTCAAAATCAGTGATGCTTGTTCGTTGACCTTCCATCCATGGGATAAAAATTACAGTGTGTAGGATGAGAATACTAAAAAATTTCCTTTATCTTTTCCCACCCCATTGTACACTTCACTCGCTCCACATCGTACTTTCTTTTTCAGAGTGGTTGCCATGGCATCGTGCTTGTTGTCAAGCTGGTGCAAGGCACGAACGTATACTTCTTAGAATTCTCCCGAATAGTGTTTTAATTGCACCATATACTTTTGTTCACGTTTTTCATGTACTTCACACTGGGTTAAGAACAAGTCTGGAGCAAAAAGAATGACGGTCAAAAATCCCATAGGAATGCTACGCATGCTGGCCATGAAAAGTTACTTAGTTCTCAACGCGGCATATTTTCTTGAGGTTCGTTTTCATCGCGAAATACGGTAAACCATTGGTAAGGCATTCGTTCCTTTAGTTTGTATTGGGTCTTACTCCTCGATGAATGAAAGTATCCATCTACCAGGCACCAGCCAGAGGCACCAACACTACCGGGAACACAATCCTCGAAGGAAATAATAATGTGTAACCGACCGTATTCGATTATGGGCCAAGCTGTCGTTATCAGTCATACGGCATTTTAGTGAGGAGGAATTGACGACCAAAAACCCACCGCTTTTTTCTGACATGTTTGAAGCATGAATGCAGTCCCACAAACAATAGGGCCCACTACACGTGGGGCGGGAGAGAGAGATGAAGAGGAGACCGGCATACTGACACTCAAACTTGGAGTGGCGTAAAACCACACATTGGTATGCCAAAGAGCCGAGCGATAGCGAGTTACCACCTACCACTTCCTCGACTTCGTTGCTGTTCGTTCGTCATCGTCTTCCTTCACTTTTCCTTTATCCGCACCCCCGGGACCTTCCGGTTAGCGTGCAGCCGTATCTGTCTTATGTCTCATAAGTACCATAATGTTCGAAGTAAGAATCCATTGCGGCCGTCTGCATTGAAGACTTTCTCAATCTCTCACGTAACAATGAGACCTTAGGGCATGCTCAAAGTCGAAATTATCAGTGTCAGTCGTGATTGGGAAGAGAGGTATCTTGCAGTTTTTGATTATAGGACGTTGCAGTTGATTGGCTCTCTTGGGGTTTGGAAAGTGCTTCAAAATTATGGTGTGGCTTCGTGCATGAAAATTTTGTTCATGTTTGAGGGTATTAGTTTTTATTCCCCGTTAACCCCATTACAGGTGGGCCTGACAGGAGTGGAAAAAGCGGCGAGGACTGCGTTGAGCCAGACATGTGCTTTCTGCCGACACAAGGGTGCAAGCGTCAGCTGTCGCTATCCAGGCTGCGATCGCTCCTTTCATTTTCCGTGTGCGGCCGGCGCTGGATGCTTGCAGGAAGTCGAAACTTTGGAGCTATTATGTCCAATGCACTTAAACGAGACCCATTTGTTCGGTAAGTCTTGCCACACAATGTATATGATCCAGATTTTATCACGTTTCAGTGCTTTGTTCTTTATTAGCAACTAACTCTCTTCCCATGACACCTACTTCACTGTCGGGATGCACACCTCGCCGACTGAATTAAGTTGCGAATTTATTTCAGGAAGGTTCCTATTTTGCGTGTTTTCAACGATCATAATGTACTCGATCGTAGTGCTTACTTTCGTTGATAAGAACAACCAACGGCTATGTGTATTTTGTTCATCATTCAAGCGCTACCTGTAGGGAGCCAAATCCTGACTTTTCCGAATGCTAATTTCAGCTTTTGTGGTTCAAGCCGTGATTCCCTTCCTTCAGTCCTTTCGCGTTGTTTATCATTCTTTCAACAGTCTCGACTGTTTCATTTTTGTCCAGGTATTCGTTTATTACTAACCCCAGCAGTTATATTACCATATTAAGAGATTTCAGTATCAGTGGCCAGTACACTGTTCTGGTACTTCGGTCATGGGCCAAGAACAATTCTCTGTGGTCAACAATTTCCTTCAGCTAATTGATCTCCTACGCTATTGACCTGGCGAACATGCTCATACTCTTGGTCTTACACTTCCGTCGCTTCTCTCAACTTAGATATTTTCATCCATTCTCGTTGGTAATCCGACCAATGCATTATTACACCCTCCACAAACTCCCCAAAACTCGTCAGCACGATTTTTGGCGTTGCAGTTCAGCGTTTCTGCAAATTTTTAGTTTCATATTCCTGGAATGACGGTCGTTTCACTTTTGACGTTTCTTCATGCTTCCAAATTAACCGACACTACTCTTTGGTACATTAGTCTCATTATTGCGCACTTTTCGAAACCAGGCAAACGCGAATCCCCCTAGTAGTTTAATAATACATGCGATCATGTCCCACGCCTAAAGCGCCCAGCATTTCCCCGCCCATCCACTGACGTTTCCCACCGTCGCTTTGTGTAAGTTAAGAACAGGTGATCATCAGCTATACAGCAAGCCAAAGAACGCTTCACCTACTGCAAAGCCGAACGCCTTCTCTCACCGGGCACCGGTAATCGGTGGCCCTTGCTGAAGCAGTCTCCCGCAATTTTTGCCTCTCCAATTTCCCTCCCATCTCTGATTCCTCTAGTGATCTTGTTTGTGAACCACACGGGAAAGCTGCCTGCTTCTCGATTTGCTTCCAGTTCAATTTTACCCAGTGTTCCTACATTTCAGAATTCTTCCTCTCTCACTGTTTTTTACCTTGTGTTAGCACTAGGAAGATCCTTCAAGCACTGCGTTCACTCAGCCTTTACAGGTCCCTCGGTCCGGACAGTATTCCACTCATCGTCCCTTAAATGTGTATCTTTGAGTTTTCTCTGCTTTTACGTTGCCTCTTGTCTTCTTCTCGACTTTCCTGCTTTTCCGATGCTCCGGACATACACTGGTTTTCCTTATCCCTGAATGCAGTGATTTTTCTGACCAGAACATCTGTTATTTTGAGAGTTGCAAATTGTAGTCTCCGTTCGTTTCTTGAAAGCGCACTACTGGGAGACCGCTAGTATGGATTCTGATCTCGCCATTCCACTGGTAATTTTCTGACCATCAACTTGCATTCCTGGTCGGCTCCACTCGATAACTGAAGAAATACCCGGTGTGGCTGGACATTTGTAGAGCTTTGGATCAGGTTTGATGCGGTCTTCTGGAGCAACTGCCCACTTTCGAATCCTCTCCGGCTATGGTATCGTGGATACCAGGTTTCCGCAGTGGGTGAACCGTCTCCGTTCGAATTGATAGAGTCCAGTTCCAACCGTTCCCTATAAACACTGGCGCTCCCCAAGGTTAAGTACTTGCACCCACCCTTTTCCCTTTACTCAGTGACGTTCTAACCGCCACCACCAGCCCAATCCATTTTGGCGACGCCGCCGCTCTCCGGTTTTCTCTTTGTGCGCTCCTTGTCTTATCGATCATGACCCTTATGTCACCAGTGTGTAGCCAAACTCCATTCTGGAACACATTTTGAGGCTCCAGATACCGTGTTTCACCTCAAGATTCCAAAACCTACCCTTTCAATTTCTTTGAAATACCATTCGTACTTCCTGCATGTCTTTGGATTCGTCTGAGTTACGTTTGACTGACTCGTTTTCTCCTTTGGGTTTATCCGTTAGTTCTCATTATGCTGGTCCTCCTTCGTATTTCAGATGGCTTCGCATGTTGCGCGCAAATTTGGTTTTCTGTTTCACGCCAGACTCTTTTTCACCACAGCTCGTCTACTTTATTGAGTTTAAGTAATCCTCTCACTTGTAAACTGCAGTCACATATAAGGTGGCGATCCGTCTATTTCTCTGCCTTTATTGGATTCAGCGCTAGACGATTCGGCTGATCGTTGACTTTTCCTTAACGTCAAGTCTGCAATTTGCCCATCATGTCGCGATTGCCTTGCTGTCTCTTTTCTGCCGATGTCATTTAGGTTTTTAGCCTTCGGAGATTGCCCCGGAATCCCTCTTCAAGTAACTCCCCGCTCTTCTCGCACACAGGCAGCTAGTTCCTTACAAGTTTCCATTGACATGTCCTGCTTTTACCATTCAATCTTCTCTTTCTTCCAGGCATCAAAACTGGATTGTTCTGCCACTTTCTATTTTTCCACCCGCTGTCTTCAAAACCCGAATCGACAAAGCGGCTCTTACGCGAATGGTACTCGAAGTTTCTCCTTTGCAGTGTCTTTTGACCATGAATTGTCACAAGGAGACTGTGCCGTAACTTGGTTTGACGCTTGCGTGCCTCCATGACCCTATGAGCTATACAGTATGGCTTATCTCAAGCCGATTCAATCATGCCTGGAAGGCCGATGGGTAGAGGCCTGACGAAGAAGTCTCCTGGTCTTCCCAATCGGCGGTTGGTCTGAGTTGGCAGCTCAGTCGAAAGAACGAGTGGGAGAATAGTTGACGGAAGTAGATGGGCTTCTCCTCAGCTATACCTCGCTTCCTTGTGGCAAGGTTCTTGATAGAGTCAAAGGCTTTGGTTGAGAACCCTAAGTGTCCTTCTGCTTAGCGTCTGAAGTTAAAAGGTCGTGTGTACTGTGCCGCAGTGCGCTCAGTTATGTTGTACGGTTGCGAAACTTGGAGTATACGTGCGGGCAATGTTCGTCGGTTGGAGGTTTTCGATCACCAATGTCGACGTAGTATCGCTAGGATTGAATTGAGTGACCGGGTGAGTAATGTGGCGGTCACGAATCTAGTACTAGGTGCCGGCTCTCAGAACACCCTGTTTCATCGTATGAAACTTAGTAGACTACGCTGGTTGGGTCACGTGTTGCGTATGACGAACACTCGTCTACCATACCGTGCTTTATTTTGTGTTCCTCCTAAGGAATGGAAGAAGCCATGTGGAGACCAACAGGTGACGTGGCAACGTGGGATGAGAAAATGTACAGCGAACTTAGGTAAATTA
>LUCM01001480.1:6993-36938 GCA_008360955.1 Fasciolopsis buskii | reverse complement strand
TCCTGCATATATATATATATATATATATATATATATCCTTAATCAAAGTGTTCCTTTAGCGGTGGATGGGCCTACCCCCGCTCAGCATGTTATTACCTCTAAATTGCTGTTGACCTGCGTGATTCTGCATTCGGTCTTAGGGTCATGACATTTGACTACATCTGGTGTGGGTGTGGGATTTTGAGGTGACGTTCCGTGGTCTTTTTACAGTGTCCTTTTTCAATGATTGAATTTGAAATTGGACTCTGTTTCTTTAACTAATTATCTGCAGCAAGTGGTTGATGCTATCCGGGTTGCTGCGCAAAGATTTTGCACAGTAGATTTCATGCGGGGTTTTCGGTCGTACAAACTGAACCGAACCGAACATAACTCAATGCAAGCAGTCATTTTCGTTACTTGAATTCAGGGTTATCATATGTTGAGATATCATCGGCTATCAGTTCTTATATTTACGAAATATGTCCTTAACGGTAGTGCCATTTATTTGGCTTAATTCGTTCCATTTTGTAATCCGATGGAAATTCTTCTAAATGATCATTTTCAGTGAAAGCAAAGACGAAAACAAGATGCTAGTATGTGACGTTTGCGACAAAGGCTTTCATACCTACTGTCTCCGACCTCCAGTATCCAGTATTCCGCGGAACGGGTTTAAGTGTGAGCGTTGTCGTGTCTGCTTGGATTGTGGAGCTGGTCGAGCAGCATTTCTCAGTGGGTTGGATTCACCGATCGAACTTACCAACTTGCAGGTAAGCAAGCCTACTTCTCATACTGTTGGTTTTTTTTACGACTCTGCTATCGCCCTAAGATAGTCGGTGATCATAATGAATGCGTTTGTGCATGTATCACAAAAAGATGAAGACTAGTGCATTGATCGTACTTCAGCCTAATGAGGCAATGAAAAATGCACACAGGATTTTTGTTGATTGATGTATGGATAATCAACCGAATAGAAATTGACAATAAATTCGGGAACGTTTTTTGGAAAAAGATTATTTTGCCAGTGCATTGAATTTCTAGCTGCACTCTTTCGTGTGATTTATCTATTCGGCTATGGAAGGGAAATTGAAGAGGTAAAAAATTCAGGCGATTGCTTTAGCAAGGAACCAGAGTATTTGGATATCGATGAGGAGTGATAATAGGCATTCTGCCTTACAGTGGACTGTATAATTGACATACACCTGTTCCTCACTTGTGCAAAGCGGTGGTGGGAGACGAGAGTGAATGGGCGCTAACAGCTGGGAAATGTTGAGCGTGCGACAAGATCGCATGTATGATTAAACTACTCGGGGAATTCGCGTTTACCTGGTTTCGAAAAGTGCGCAGTAATGCGACTCATGTAACAAAGAGTAGTAGTGTCGGTTAATTTGGAAGCATGAAGAAACGTCAAAAGTGAAACGACCGTCATTCCAGGAAAATTGAGCCAAAGATTTGCGGAAACCATCCCAGGTGGCTGTAATCCAGCGCTGGAATGTGTCGTTAGGTGCATAGAAGATGAAAATGAATTAAGTTGACGAAATATAAAACTTTGCAGTGCCCCCAAGAGCCAGGTAGAGTTTTGTTTAGGAAATAAAAGAAACGCAAGTAAGAGTAAGATCGGGAGCATGAATACGGTCACCAACTGGGTCGGGATACAAGTAGAAGGATCAGCAAGTGGGTGTAGGTTACTGGGGACAACCTATTGTTCGGCTTCGTGCTCCAAAGCTGAGTTGTCAAATGAATGAATCAGCCACCCATGACTGTAAACACAAACCTCATAAAACGGTGGCGCGACATTTGGAGCTTATCACAAACTAATGCTCGATTTTCGAAGATAAGAAGTAGAAGATAGACCTGTTGCTACTTTTAGGAAGTTGGTCAACTACGCATAAGTGAATTTTTAAAGAGGAAAACAGCTTCAGCCACAAGAACCAAAATTCAGTGGGAAAATTAAGGATTTTTCTATTGCGAACCTAACTGCTGATTGGTGAGGAAATGCGCAGGCATCAGCTTTGGGTGAAGGGATAAGTGAAATGCGTAGCTGGTAAATTAAAAGTGGAGTCTGATGAAGGGGAAAATTCAGGTTTTCGTCAGGGATAGGGAGAGGTTGAGAAGACTGGAGAAACTGATGGGCGGAATCAACGTTAGGACTCAGTTCTCAAATGTTAACGATGATGGTGAGATCAGCTTCTACGATGTACATCGTTCTCCTGAGGCGGACAGTGGTTGGAAAGTAGTCCAAGGTTGGGTCGGTCCATGGCGTGCGAGGTGGGTGCGAAAACCCTAACAACTGGACTATCCCGATAGGTCCACGTGCACAATGCGCACTAGATAGATTGTCGAGATCGGTTGCCCGGTTCGGCATGTGCTTTGCAGTACAATGCTCGCAACAGGTTCACAAACTTCGTTGGCATACCCTTCCGGTGGAGAGCACTGAATAGTTCTGGTCGACCCACGGAGTCGAAAGCACCTTTCAAGTCGAGGAAGACTACGATCGTAGGGCGGCGGTGCGTGTGGCGCGTTTCGAGTATTTGTCGAAGAGTGAATATTTGGTCGATGCAACCTCGACCTGGACGAAATCCGGCCTGTTGTTCGCGGATATTACTCTCGCGAATCGGTTTCAAACGGCGCAGCATTATCGAGGCTAACACCATAGTAACTATCGGAATTAAACTATTGTCACGATGAATGCTGCAGTCACTCCGTGTACCCTTCTTGAAGATGGGTATAATCAGTGACTCACCCCACGATAGCGGGATACGCTCCTCGTTCCAAACATCACGAAGCAAGGAGGTAAGTGATTTCATCAGCCATTCTCCACCCAATTTGAAAAGAACTGGGGGAAGGTCGTCAGAACCGGAAGCTTTTCCCCTCTTCAGAAGCCGAATATTCGACTCCACTTCCACTTCCGTTGAGGGATCAAGTGACACCTCCCAAGCATTCACAGCTCCAGGCGTCGGACTAGATACGATAGCGTATGGCCAGCTTAACTGATCCTTGAAATGTTCTGCCCAACGGTCCAGTCTTTCTTGTCTACCATGAACGAGCTCTCCATTTTTATCAAACACGACTTCACTAACCGAAGTTCGCCGCCCACCGCTGTCGCGTATAAGCTTAAACAGTCTTTGACTGTTACCTGAAGCGGACGCCACTTCCATCTCTTCGGCTACCTTAACCCACCAGTTTTCGCGGTCATTCCTAAGGCTTATGGTCAACTGACGCTGCAACTGCCGACGCATCTTATTCACTTCCTTGCAGTTAGGCAGCTCGCGTTTTTGCTCCATTAGAATTAGCGATGCTTGAGAGATCCAGTGTTTTTGATGAACGCTAGATCTAGGACCGCAGGCGAAATTTGCTGCCAAATGCATAGCCTGTTTAATTTGATTCCACCGATCGTCTGCATTACTACTGGTCGCAGTTCTTAGTTCCTCGGACAGTTTCTGTTCGTAGCTGTTGCGAACAGCCGAATCACATAGACGTTCAACAGCCAATCGGATTTGTGGCCTGCGTCGATGGCCGTTGAGCTGCAGCAAAAATCGCATTAAAACTAACGCATGGTCCGATTCGACGTACGTGGTCCAGTATGATCTACAGTTCTGGACAGAACCGCGCCAACGGTAGCTAACTGCAATATGGTCAATCTGACTCAAAGTACCTGTCGAGTTAGAGCGCCATGTCCAAGTGCGACGCGAACTGTGTCGGAAATTCGTACTAGATAGGAATAAATGATTATCTGCACAGAATTGGAGAAGTCTTTCTCCGTTGTCTGTTCGCTGTGCAGGCAAGGCGCATCGCCCACCTAAACAGGACTCCGATGCACTCAGTTTTCCAACTTGTGCACTGAAACCATCTCCTACCAGTACAATGCCAGAGTCTTCGCTCTTCCGAACAAGAGTGGCGAGATCATCATAAAGCTAGTCTTTTTGCATGTCAGTGCTGCAGTCTGTTGGAGCGTATGCCGAGATAAGAAATAAACTATCCTTTCGGACACCGACTGATCCCTGCAGTCTCATGGCACACAAGCGACTGTTGACTGGGATCCAGTCTAGAAGGACTGCTTCAGCCTTCTCACTCAAGACTAATCCTACACCGCGTTGACCCGTAGCTTGAGCTGCTTCGTCTCCTGAACTGCGAAGAAAATATCTTGACGAGACGTTTGGCGCAGTTAGTTGAATTACTCTACTCGAATCCTGAATTCGTGTTTGACTGACGCAGCAGGCATCAATCGAAGGTGAGTCCACTGTCAGAGCCAAACACGCCTGTTGACCAACCTGCATTAAAGTGTGCACATTGAAGGAACCCAGATTCAGAGGCTGACGAGGCTTGAGAAAATGTGAGCTAACAGACTGAAAATCATCTACTACACTATCTGACAATAAACCGTTGCGAGTATCGCGCGCGTTATCAATGGAGATACTATGGGTGGGCAGAAGGGGCAAACAGATTGGGTTGGAGACAGAAGAGGGAGGGAACTCTGAGCAGTAGCATACTTATCACTACCCACCCCGCTCGATGCAATGGGCAGCGCGGTCCCGATTATCCTGCGCGGCGACCGATGAATTATGGAACTATTTGTATGCGTGTAACTCTTGGGAAATAATGGACGGGTACTGCTAGGGAGTCCATCCGCTAAGCAGAAGAACGATTAGGGTTCTCAACCAAAGCTTTTGGTTTTGACAAGAACCTGACCGCAAGGCAGCGGGGAATAGATGATTGGAAGCCCATCTACTTGGATCAATTATTCTTCCACTCGTTTTTCCGACTGAGCTGCTAACTCAGATCAACCCCCAATTTGGAGAACCAGGCGACTATTTCGTCAGACCTCTACCCATTGACCTTCCAGGCATGATTGGATCTTCGGCTTGAGATAAGCCATCCTGTATAGCTCGTTGGATCATGGAGGCACGCAAGCCGTCACACCACGTCAAGGTGTAGTCTCGTTGTGCTGCTTTCTGTTGCCTTCTTTTTTCCATCACTGTATTTCTATTCTTTGTGCAGGTTGCACATTCATTTCTTCCACAGCAAGGTGTAGTTCTGAAAAAAGGCACCGGTTTTTGCCATTTTTGCTACTGCTTATCACTGATGAGGATGAATCAGAGGTGTCAGTTTTCTTTCCTCTTATCGAAATAGGATTTCTCGATGGATGTAGTCCCACCATCTCCAACAATGTTTTTCTTTTGAAATATCGGTTTGGTGAAAAATTGTCTTGTTTCACGTTACATTTTGTAATTCTTTGATTTTTTACTCTTAGCTTCGTTGATGCGAAGAGTCGTAACCTTACTAGTATGTATACGGCTCGTCATCCAGGAGTGATAATAAGCATTTGGCTCCTTGAGCGCGTTATAGTGCTTGTTGTACATTTTATTTTCTTTATTTTCTGTAAACATCCCGTAGTCTTATTGAAAACACCCAATCGGCTTGATGCTAAATTTCGTCAGTATCAGACTTATTCGGGATTCTGCTTGGGTTTTTTTCTCATTGAATGTTTCATTTCCAGCTCCCCGTTATCAAATGGCACGGCAATTACACGCTTTGTGATCGGTGTTTCAATTCACGTAAACGTCCAACAGCCATTTGTCCGGTTTGTGAACGTGCTTGGCGTTGCTCACTTCCCGTAAGTACATCGGATATGCATTTCGTTGCAATAACTTCTATCTGAGGCATCGATGCTCGAGTTTTCCACTCGTAGCAGATTGTTCCTTGTGCTCAATTAGATTTTATCTTAGAGATTGATGTTACTCATAACTCAAGTCGTTGGTTACCACGGCGTTCTGATCGTGAAGCCTGACGTTTAGGTGGCAAATATTCCATCGTTCCACCGACGGCGTCACCGCTGTTTACTGCACATCATTTTTTACATCACATTTTCCCAATTAGTGAAACCCACTTTGTGAAGCTGTTCAATTATTAATAAGAAATCGGATATAAAAACAGGGAGTGAAAGTGAAATAATGTGTCATGTCTAGTGTATTTATATTCCGCCTGTTGGCTACCTGTGCTTTACGGACTTCCATCTAACATCAATTTTTGTATTTGAAACTAACTGGATTACACACAGTCATGGATATATGTAAAACCTAACTCGTTTTTTGTGTTGCGATCACGCTTGTTTTAAAGCAGATAGCTACCATTACAAACCTTGATGGCTTTCATGTCTCCGCGACTCAGATTACTGCCCGAGAAGGCTTTCCCAAGTTAATTATCCAGTCGCATCTTCATCGTCATCATCGTTCACCACTGAACAGCAAGGCAAGCCTCACTGACCGCTGCCTTTTCCCCAAGGTTACACTTTTCTATGAAAAGAGTGAATATCCAAGTTTAACAGAGAGTGGACCTACACAGGCAACACACGGAACACAATCTACCTACAGTAGCGCACTCTTTCAAACCTTCTGATTCGATAGAAAATGGAGCACTTCAAGCATCAGTTAAGCTGGCCGCACGCTAACGTATTTAAGCCGACGTCTGCTGCTGCAAATCCTTGGGAGGTTTCACTTGATCCCCCAACGGCGGTGGAAGTGCTGTCGAATATTCGGCTTCTGAAGAGGGGAAAGCAATGTGACGTAAACTACGCAGATGACGTTGTGTGCATCTTCGAGTCTGCGGACCATGCACAACGGGCACTAGATAGACTCTCGAGATCGGTCGCTCGGTTTAGCATGTGCTTTGCACCTTCAAAGTGCAAAGTGCTGTTGCAGGACTGGACAACAGCAGTGCCAAACTTGGTGCTGAGCGAAGAGGAACTAATGATTGTAGACCGTTTCACCGACCTTGGTAGCTGCGTGTCGAACGACGGTAGCTCGGTAGTGGAGGTAAATACGCGTATATCCAAGGCTCGGACAGCTTACGCTGGATTGAAGCACTTTTGGCGTCGCCCTGATATTTCACTTTATTTGTTCTTTGGGCATGCGCAAAATATGCTCCATCTACCTGAACCCATTCTGATTCAGTGCCTGTTCTAAACACAGAACTCTGGTGCCCAGTAAGTACCCCTTACGCCTAACTTCTGAGTTGCTCACCCATTGTATTCTGTCAGTGCTGCGGATTTGCTGTTGCAGATGCATGACGCTGGGGACTATCACGTGAGAGTGGGATAATCGGTAACCATGGCATTGAACCACATAAAGTCCCCAACGAGACAGATATGGTAACTGATTGAACAGCAGCGAAATGGTGTTCACCATCAAGATTACCAGTCTACACGAGGTTTGAATTTTTGACAAATGCTTTGGCGACCAGAATACTACTTCTTCAGGCCCCTACCCATTGCCTTTTTAAGCAAGATTGGATCTTTGACTTGGGTTAAGCCTTGCTGTATAACTCGTTGGGTCATGTGGGCACACAGGCCATTACAGCATGTCAAGGTAATCTCATTGTGAACGGTAACACTGCATCGTTGGATAGTTATACAAATCTAAGTCGCTTTGATGCGTTCGTATGGATTGATTCGTCAATAATGTTGCCGTTTCTCATGATTGTTTCTCATTTTGCGGATTAATAAAGCCCCTAGCTCCTTCTTAGCCATTAAGGGCTAAGAAGGAGCTAGGGGTGTTTGGTGGCGTGCATGCTTTTTTCTGCCCAGTCTTTCGCATAGCGCTCCACGGATGGCAGTGGAAGCAGTTGAAATCACCTCTCATCTCCTTAAGTTCACCCTTACTCGTTGTCATTGGTACAGTAATTTCAGAACGTTGCTAGGGTTTGCATCTCATGAAACCTCTACTTTCTCATTCCCTTAGGTGCCCAACTATCTGTCCAACTCATCCACTACTCCAGCTTCTGCTCTCACTTGGCCAGGAAAGCGTTGCATCAAATGTCGTCGGATGGTTCATACAGATTGTGACCCGGCTCAGTTAGCTGGTCCGTCAACTGGCTCGCCGTCTTCGACCCCCAGCGAGGATGCAAATTCTTCCAACAGTTCCGGATACATTTGCATTGTTTGCCGGGTGCGTGGGTCCGCGACACCAAGCGAGGTACTTGCAAGTTTCACTTGTTTTTTCTCAAGCCTACATTTGGACTGCAGAGTACTTTTAAATTCCCTGATGGAATCGATGGTTGCCTTGTCATGTGTTTCGCTGGTTAGCCCAAGATGCGTAACGTCAGTCATCATTCCCTTGCTGTCTCATTTTACTACACGAAAATTAAACGATCCGTGGCATTCGCAGGAAATTTAGTCATATAAACTTGTTGAGAGAATATTCATACTCCTCTGCATCTGCAGACATTATCTTTAGCCGAACCAACCTGCCATAATCAATTAATCTTGAAAAATTGCGATAATTGAGTGTTTGTTTATTGACAGCGCTCATGATAAATTAATAGATTGATGATCGTCATTGTTTTCAAAGGGTATCTTCTATAAGACAGACTCCTTTGCATAATAGTCTCTTTCATTTTCGAAGATTCCGAGCGAATGCCATAATTTCCCAAATGTTCGGTTGTGATCATTCAGCTGGAGGCTTCAGGCGATCCCGCAGGAGAAAGTTCGATGGCGTCGAACCGAATGATCTCTGAGGCTAGTTCGGGTGTTCCACAATGGCGGTCGCCTCCATCCAGGCCTTACGCCTCCACCGTGCTATATTGTTTGACGCCCTCTGAAATCAGGCACATATGAATATAATGACAATAGCTACCGGTTGACCTGTCAGGCGTCGTCGCCCTCGAGAAGCCATCCCGAATAGCTCTTTTGGTCGGAGAAGCACGGTTCCCATCACACCACGTCAAGATGCAATCTCGTTGCGATAGCTTGCGTATAGGAAAACTGGTACTACTTGCTACTCGACTTGTGAATCGCAAACGGGTGAATTTATTTACGTTGTTGTCTTATTTGTTCCTTAGCTGATTAGAATCATTCTGAATGCCAGCTGTCTTCATTGTTCTCTGTTTTATTTGTGACCAGCCGTCCTGATTCACTGATGCACTTTGCTGGTTTCTAGCTTAAAGGCCTTTGCAAATGGACGTTGGCCTTAACTATTTTCTTTGGAGTTAGCTGACCAGTGGTAATGTTCCACCCTGCCATTTTAGATCGCTTCCGCAACTGCATCGTTTCGGGCCAGCCCACTTCCCGGTTGTGGGAACAGTAGCAATAGTGGTGGGGATTTAACTGAGGAGCCGTTTGCAGCCGTCTCAGCCACAACACCTAATATGCGTGAGGTTATGCTTGACGATGTTGCTTCTCGCGCTGGCCTGTCTGCTTCAGTTTCTGTTGGTGCCGGGTTGTCGGGTGCATCGTGGGCCAACACACCGTCAAGTTGCACCTCAAATTCTACCACGCCAAACACAGAACCGGGTAAACAACAAATAATGACCGTGCCTACTCCACAAGAACCGCCGACTCAAACGTTAACCGCTGCTCAGACACTAACGATGACGACGACGACAACAACAACAGCAGCAACAACAACAACCGGTGGAAATCGAGGTGCCTCTTCGTCTCCTAGGCTGCATGCCAAGTCCGGAGCTCTTGCAACGCGAGCGCTGAGCACTAGTTCTTTACCGTCACGTTCGACGGAAACCACTGGTGTTGGTTACATCCCCACAACTGGTCGTAAGCGGGGCAGCAGCGTGGTAAGTACCGCCTTTGCTGAAAATTCAGGACACAAGACCACTCATAACAAAGTGAGCCTAGAGTCGTGGTTATGGTTTCATTTAGCGAATTTCCAGGTCGATGTTTTATCATTTTGGTTACTCGATATTTCAGTTTGTTCATAAAATGATTTATCAAATATTATTAGCGTTCATGTGCGACAGCTGGAAACCCTAAGGGTATTCTACAGCCGGCACATCTGTTTTTTTTACTACTCACCAGTCGTTCATATCTGTCGAGATTATTTTCTGCTGTCAAGTCTAGGGTTAAAAGATTGTATTTCAAGAAGCTGCAGGGTTTATTGTTTATTTTTCACTCATTATTTTTCATTCTAATTAGCAGGCTGTTTACTGGGTACCAATAAAATGGTCTAAAAATCGATCCATTACATTGTTCGGTTAGAAACTTGTGCATCTGGGTTTTCCTAATAAGAGTGAATAGTTCATTTTTGTAATGTTTCGCCTTTTCGATCGCTCTGGGCATGGCGACGGTCCTGATCCATATCTATTGTCTCCTGCGGTCGCTTCTGGGGATCTCGTGGATCCCGACCTGGTAGTCCAACTGCGCTTATGCGAACCAGTTAACTGGCTAGGGTTTTCATGCTTTTTTCCATGTTCTCGACTGGCAATTTCGAACCATCCTCCAACCGTTGCCTGCTTCAAAGAACAGCGTGCAACGAGACGGTCGTTCCGTGGGTATACGCAAAATATGTTCCAGTCTCTGATTTAGTGCCCGTTTTAAATACTGAACTCTAGTGCCTATTACCCCTTACGCATAACTTCTGAGTTGTTCATTAAATCCACCTGGCATAATCTACCAAACTAAAAAGACGACGGTGTTCAAAGGCCAAAAGTCTTTGCACATCTGCTCTGAACAGCCATGTTTCGGAGCTCTTAGGCAGTAGAGACCTCACTGCAGCCGTGTATAATAAACCTTTGATCAATAACTGGATGTGACGCTGACATTTAAGGTGCCCTACGTCAGCAAATGCCAAAGGGACCATCTAAACGCGCGAGGACACGCAATCTGATATATGATCACTATCATCATCATCATCATCATCACCGTTCAGCGTTAAACGGCAAGGCAAGCCTCATTGACCGCTGCCTTTCCCCAGAGTTACACGTTTATATAAAAAGAGTGAATATCCAACGGGGACAGGGAGTGCACCTGCACAGGCGGGAAAAGATAAGATGCTGCTGCAGCCAACACACGGAACACAGTCTAACTGTACAACCTTACGTTGTCAATCATGCTGATGCGATAGAAAATAACAGCACGATCACCACTGTTCGCGGTTCATTGCCATATCCTTCAGTGTCTCCAGCCAGCAAGTCGACGAGTCTTTCGGACCCCAACCACGAAGACATGAGACACTTAATTTACCTAAGTTCGCTGTACATTTTCTCATCCCACGTTGCCACGTCACCTGTTGGTCTCCACATGGCTTCTTCCATTCCTTAGGAGGAACACAAAATAAAGCACGGTATGGTAGACGAGTGTTCGTCATACGCAACACGTGACCCAACCAGCGTAGTCTACTAAGTTTCATACGATGAAACAGGGTGTTCTGAGAGCCGGCACCTAGTACTAGATTCGTGACCGCCACATTACTCACCCGGTCACTCAATTCAATCCTAGCGATACTACGTCGACATTGGTGATCGAAAACCTCCAACCGACGAACATTGCCCGCACGTATACTCCAAGTTTCGCAACCGTACAACATAACTGAGCGCATTTCGGCACAGTACACATGAACTTTCAACTTCAGTGAAATATCAGTGCTTCAGTCCAGCGTAAGCTGTCCGAGCCTTGGATATACGCGTATTTACCAAGGTCGGTGAAACGGTCTACAATCATTAGTTCCTCTTCGCTCAGCACCAAGTTTGGCACTGCTGTCGTCCTGTCCTGCAACAGCACTTTGCACTTTGAAGGTGCAAAGCACATGCTAAACCGAGCGACCGATCTCGAGAGTCTATCTAGTGCCCGTTGTGCGTGGTCCGCACACTCAAACTGGCACACGATGTCATCTGCGTAATCTGGGTCGCATAGCTTTCCTCTACTTCCCAGTTCGATTTCTACATGCCGAAGTGGCTATCTGCCACGTTGGATTTCAGAGGATTTCGTCTTTCAGCTGTGCAGCTTATGACAGTCATTCCCACTGTTAATTGAAATTGCTGTCATGTAAGTGATCTGATGGTAGTTAGAGATGGCGCCAAAATCCCTGGTGTAGTTGCGGAAACGGGGCCTCTGGATGGTTTCTTGTTCACTTTTTTTCTACTTTATTTATGCTGCAGTACGCAGCTCCTCAGGAAATGGGCCTTTGCAAATTTTAGGTTATTGACTGCAAGAAGTACTGATGATAAGAAGATTGGAGAAAGACGTGCATTTCTCGCTTCTGAAATGACATTGACCTTTCGCAACAATTATTAGAGATATTGAGTTGTGTGACGGAGCGCCGCGGCTATTGGCCTTCCTAAATTCAGAGTTTCTTCGGTTAAATTATTGTTTTTAAGTTTACTATCCATCCTACATGGGTAATTTGAGGAACGAGAAAACGACATTTTAGCGAGATAGCTTGAATTCGCCTACCTTGTTTTCCGTTGAGCTTTAGCGAACACCCACAGTTTATTACTCACTATCCATTTTCCTTTAGCCTAGACACTAAAGATTATCCGTCTTGACTAAACTTTGATGAGAGTTGTATTCCAAAGCGTCTCGATCTGATGCTTATTAGCAACCAAGTCACTGGTTAGACTAGTAAGTGCAAATAGCAGGTCCTACATCATTTGGGGAGCCTAGGGAAGAAGACCAAACGGGTCAGCTATCAAAATTATCTGATGAGTTTACCATGGTAAGGGAGAACTGGTCACGCAACAAAGGTTTTTCCTCAAATCCGGTTTTTGCTTCGTCCACTTCTTTATGGAACAGTCAGGTAAATCCGTTCCAGGTTGACGTTTATGAGAACTGAACTAAAGTAATCATACCATGTGTTTTCCGGCATACATTACCGTTTTGGATATCTGTAGGCAGATCCATTATATATATATATATATATATATATATATATGTATATATATACCAAACCAATGAAATAGCTCGAGGGTGATGATATTCAATCGCATGTAATTACCTCTTCAGGCTTCTCATCTGAACAATGGTTCCACCGGTGTGACTAAGACCGGAGCTCTGAAGCGTACTGCCGGTGCGGCTGGAACGCTCGGAATGTCCAACCGATCACGAAGGACAAAAACACGCAAAGCGTCAATGGTATGTTTCAAACATATCTGTACTTTGGCGAATGACATTTATTTTCTTGAGCTGTTTTCTTTCGCTAAGGTTGCAATCACTAACAATATCAATAGGAAGTGTTACAAACCAAATCACTTCAAGACGCCATAACCGTCTTGTGAGTTCGATTGTCACTCGTTGCTGCTTTTTTGAATTATTTGCTGGTTTGGCCATTAAGTTGATATCGACCGAACATCCGGGCAATCTCAACTTGACCTGTTCGTCTTCAGCTAACGACCTCTTCACAGGTATTATCTAGAAACTTGGCGATAGTTTAAAGGTGCGGTCGCTGGAAATTGGTTTCTGCTTTTCCGTATGTTGTTTTTCCTTGGAATTATTCTCGTGTTATCCAAAATAGATTAATATTTACACTGCTCTGGTCAAAATGCATATATTACCCCTCTTTGTTGTTTTATGTGATACTAAATTCCGGGCATGCTTACTTTATTTTATTTTTCGCAACCAGTGATTTTATGTAATCTTCTCTGGATCATTATGACCCTGTGAAGTCAGACCAAACAACAATCGTTGTGGGCTGTATTACTGTCCGCCCATTCGGCCTGACATGAGACACTTGCCGATTCTTTTTGACTATGTGATGGGATCGGGAATCGTACGTTTAGAATTGGCCATTTTTCGTGGTCATTGATTCAGTCGATTATTCTGCCTTAAAGTGATCTTCATTTTCCCATGATAGCTTGCTCCCTTTTTACGATTGTTTTGTTAAAATTGTTGCGAATTTCATCATTAGGCTGTAAATTTGGCGGAGATCAAATCCACCGAAGACCAGCGGATGCCACCACCGTTACCTCCAGCGGTTTTGTCACGCTCAATCCAACGAGGTTCTATGAATCTCATTCAAACTCGTTCCCGTAGACATTCTGTTAAACCGTCATCAACTGTCACTATGGCAAAAAACATGATTTTGACTGCTTCACCTAACTGTGAAGCCCATTCATGGCCGATTGCGAATTGCACTCGTTCCGCCTTAGCGGCCCAATCCAAAAGCGTGACTATCGGCAATCTTAGCCGTATGAGTACTGTTGTGTGTGCACCACCTCGGCGCCGTACGCGTGTTCGCCGTGTGGCTTCGGCTTCAATGCGAATGACCCCTTGGCAGAAACCGGGATTATTGGACTGTTCTCAAACGGAACGAGAGATAAATATTTCGGACTCTACGTCCACTAACTCGGAGCAGGTTGATCACATTTTTCTCATGTTTCTATGTTGCGCGCGTTCGACCGATTTACGTTCTGGCTGTCTTTTGCTCGTTTGTTGCTTGTTAGCTTGCAGTTTCGCACCTTGTTCTCCATTAAGCTTTGATTCTTGCGGTTTTTCATTGCCATTTCTCCTTCAGTACGAGTCAAAAAATGCGGATGATAAGGACGATCATCCAAGCACAGTTGTTCTCTGTCGAGCAGACGACAAATTTGTTCTCGAACAGGACATGTGTGTAGCTTGCGGATCATTCGGATTGGACATGATGTTACTTGCTTGTGCACAGTGTGGTCAGTGTTACCATCCTTTTTGTGCCGATGTGCCCAAGATTACACGGACCATGGTTGAACGGGGCTGGCGTTGTCTGGACTGTACCGTATGCGAGGGTTGCGGGTGCACGACAAATGAGGGTTTATTACTCTTGTGTGACGATTGTGATATCAGTTACCATACGTACTGTTTGGATCCACCTCTCCAGGAGGTACCCAAAGTTAGTTCAATCTGTTTTTCTGTTAATGGGCTCCTTGTGTAGAATTGTTCTTCAGCAGTCTTGATTACGTCTTTCAGTTTGTTTAATTCAGTAATGTTTGTAGTATCCTGGAGCTATATTATTGAGGGAGCAGTTTTGCTAACCTTTTAGTTTATCCTGGGATTATAAGTTCCCAGCAATATGGTCATGAGAAAAGTATATGGAAATAGGATTTTTAAGCTGATCACATGACAAGTCACGTTGCCGCTGAAAACAAGAAAATCACCAAAGAAAAACTAAACTCAGTGTTATTTGATCGTCAGTTTTCGACTCGTGTAAGAGTATTAGGGTTTTCGGTATTCTGGAATAATCACTTTATTACTTTCTATCAAATTTCAGGGCGGTTGGAAGTGTTCTGAGTGCGTTGTTTGCAACAATTGCGGTCAACGTGATCCTGGATTAAATGGAAAATGGCATGCAAACTATTCTCTGTGTTCTCCCTGTGCATCTCTGGCCACTTGCCCCGTTTGCACATTGGCTTATCGCGAAGGGGAGCTGCTGATTCGATGTGCTCTGTGCTCCCGATGGTCACACGCGGGTTGCGATCAGCTGCGCACGGAAGAAGAACTTGAATTGGCTTCAGATTTGGGTTACAACTGCTCGCTTTGTCGTGAAGCTGGTGCAACCATGGGAGCAGGCCATATACAGGTATGAAAACGCCTACTGACATTTCGCTTTTTCCCTCACCTGGACGCATGTTTTTCATAGAAATGTACTTTCAGCGCTGTTATTTTTTTCACGCGTTGCACACCAACTCTTTTGGCTCATGGAAAATTTATTTTACTCGAAATCAGTCATCATCATCATCGTTCAGCGTTAAACAGCAACGCAAGCCCCACTGACCGCTGCCGTTCCCCAGAGTTACACGTTTATATAAAAAGAGTGAATATCCAAGGGGAACACGGCTTGGACCTACACAGGCGAGAGAAGATAAGATACTGCTGCAGCCAATACACGGAACACAGTCTAACTGTACAAACGCACGTGTTTTCAATGATTCTGATTCGATAGAAAATGACAACGCGATCGCCACTGTTCACGGTTCACTGCCATATCCTTCAGCGTCTCCAGCCAGCAAGTCGACGAGTCTTTCGAACCCCAACCACGAAGACGTGAGACACTTAATTTACCTAAGTTCGCTGTACATTTTCTCATCCCACGTTGCCACGTCATCTGTTGGTCTCCACATGGCTTCTTCCATTCCTTAGGAGGAACACAAAATAAAGCACGGTATGGTAGACGAGTGTTCGTCATACGCAACACGTGACCCAACCAGCGTAGTCTACTAAGTTTCCTACGCTGAAACAAGCTATTCTCAGAAGTGGTACCCAATACCAGATTCCTAACCTCAATATTACTCACCCGGTCACTCAATTCAATCCTAGCGATACTACGTAAACATCGGCTGTCGAAAACCTCCAACGGACGAACATCTCCCACACGCATAACCCATGTCTCGCAACCATACAACATAACTGAGCGCACTGCGGCACAGTACACACGAACTTTCAACTCCAGTGAAATATCAGGCCGACGCCACAAGTGCTTCAATCCAGCGTAAGCTGACGAGCCTTGGATATACACGTATTTACTCCCACTACCGAGACACCATTGTTCGACACGCAGCTACCAAGGTAGGTGAAACGGTCCACAATCGTCAGCTCCTCTCCATCCAGTATAAAGTTCGGCGTTGCTGTCGTCCAGTCCTGTAACAGTACTTTGCACTTTGAAGGTGCAAAGCACATGCCAAACCGAGCAACCGATCTCGACAGTCTGTCTAGTGCCCGTTGTGCATGGTCCGCAGACTCGAACAGGCACACGACGTCGTCTGCGTAATCTAGGTCGAATAGCTTTTCACCATTTCCCAGTTCGACCCCTACGTCCCGGAGGCCTCCTAAAGCATCTTCCATCACCTCGTCCATGACGAAGTGTTCCCTTCTTGAAGATGGGTACAATCACTGACTCACCCCACGATAGCGGGATACGCTCCTCGTTCCAAACATCACGAAGCAAGGAGGTAAGTGATTTCATCAGCCATTCTCCACCCAATTTGAAAAGAACTGGGGGAAGGTCGTCAGAACCGGAAGCTTTTCCCCTCTTCAGAAGCCGAATATTCGACTCCACTTCCACTTCCGTTGGGGGATCAAGTGACACCTCCCAAGCATTCACAGCTCCAGGCGTCGGACTAGATACGATAGCGTATGGCCAGCTTAACTGATCCTTGAAATGTTCTGCCCAACGGTCCAGTCTTTCTTGTCTACCATGAACGAGCTCTCCATTTTTATCAAACACGACTTCACTAACCGAAGTTCGCCGCCCACCGCTGTCGCGTATAAGCTTAAACAGTCTTTGACTGTTACCTGAAGCGGACGCCACTTCCATCTCTTCGGCTACCTTAACCCACCAGTTTTCGCGGTCATTCCTAAGGCTTATGGTCAACTGACGCTGCAACTGCCGACGCATCTTATTCACTTCCTTGCAGTTAGGCAGCTCGCGTTTTTGCTCCATTAGAATTAGCGATGCTTGAGAGATCCAGTGTTTTTGATGAACGCTAGATCTAGGACCGCAGGCGAAATTTGCTGCCAAATGCATAGCCTGTTTAATTTGATTCCACTGATCGTCTACATTGCTACTGGTCGCAGTTCTTAGTTCCTCGGACAGTTTCTGTTCGTAGCTGTTGCGAACAGCCGAATCACATAGACGTTCAACAGCCAATCGGATTTGTGGCCTGCGTCGATGGCCGTTGAGCTGCAGCAAAAATCGCATTAAAACTAACGCATGGTCCGATTCGACGTACGTGGTCCAGTATGATCTACAGTTCTGGACAGAACTGCGCCAACAGTGGGAGCTACTATTGGTGCTGACTTTATTTTTCAAATACATTATGAATGGGGTCTATGGTTCTATCCGGTCTCGACATTGAAATCTTGGTATGTGGTACGCTATGAAATAACCGAATTTAGTAGAATGATGTATGCATCCTCATTGGTGAACAAAGGACGGCGCAACCGAATGGAAACGCAAAATCAGCTTGCCATTTTATCAGTATACATCCATTGAAGAATTCAGGCCAGTAATTTCACGGAAACGGAGCATGCGCATGCGTGACTCATGTGCATGAGATGAAGACAATGTGTCGGCGTTCATGTGGGGGCTTCTATCAACTGTCTACAACGCGTTAGGACCTCATTTCCCGGCGACCTGATGCCTGATTAGAATTATACAAGTGGTCGATTGTTCCCTACAGAATCGATGAAGTTGCTAGCGTTGGCAAACACTGTGAATGAGAGTACATGGTTTGCGCCACTTTATTGTCACTACATCTTTTGAGAAGATAATCTAGCGTCAATAATGTCTTAGATCGCAGCTTCCAATGCCAGCCGTTGGTCAATCCATCCGCGAGTCCAATGCACGATGCGGAGATGGAATTAGTTTGTTATCAAAAATAGCTTCCAGTCTTGTCTTTAATTATCCTCTTCATCAATAGCTTCAGTGTGGATAGGCAGATTTTTAGAGGACAATATAGACTAAGGCGTCACCAGAGTAACTAAAGATGTGTTCACATCACTGCAATCGTCGACGTTGTATGCACGCTGAAAAACAGTTGGTGCGGCAGAGGTTTCTAGTAATTTAATTGAAGACCCTGTCAACACCAGCCTACTTTCATCGTTGACCCAGAGCGGCAGTTATCCAAACTACCAGCCGATTGATATTCTTAGTGTTTTGACATGCTTGGTGCATAAGTGTAGTGAAAGGGGTACGGCTACTAGTGCCCGTTGTACGGGAGGAGCAGAGACAAGCAACCGTGACCCTGGAACTTCGAATAGCGTAGACCCACCTAAGGTCTCGTTATATCAGGTGTGGTAGCGAGCTGAGCGACAGGGAGTTGCTGTCTACTACCGAAGTGACTCGCAGGTCTGCCCTTCGAACTTCTTACCACAGGTAACTTTCACAGCCATACGCAGGCGAATGACGGTTACCCAATAATGTGCGATTACTTCCTTCGCCGTCTAGAGAAACCTCAGGAACTTCACTCTTACGCTATCTAGTGACGGTGTTTCGGTGGATGAGCTGATTCTTTCCATCATTCGTTGAAATGGCCTGTACAGTAGTAAGGTAGTTGACTGTGCAGAACCGTATGTTGTCAAAGTAACTGGTTTTGTGAAACTGGATTCCATCTGGTGTCTATCCATTGATCTGTAATGCTAGAATGGGTCTTGGGTTTAGGAAAACCATCCTACGTTATCCTTTGGATCGTGGAACAATGCAGATCATCATACACGTCAAGGAACAGTCTCGCTATAGTGGGAGGTGAGAATGGTGTAACTGAGGAGTCAGAGAAATAAAGTTAATTTAAGACCACTTCAGAGATGCCACTGCTGCCAGATATTCCATGCAAAGCAGATTTACTCTGCATGCTCAGAACGTTACTTTCTTCCTGCTTGTCGTTTATATGCCATTGTTATATTTCTGATACGGCAAACATTTGATTTGATGCTTAAGAAGACACTAAAATACGGTTGGGATGGTTATTCACTGTTTTGTGACATTGATTTGGCCAATCACTTAGGAGTTTGTTCTGATATCCGTTGTGAAAGTCTTCGGTCTGTTTTGCCGATGTGAATGTCACCGCAATGGGGGATGAACTGGTACATCAGATGTGAGGAAGAGTGCGGCATCCGATTAAATCCACATTTGTTCAGAATGATCCTCCGGGTGGTGACGTTCTGCGGTTTTGTATATGCAATTTATGCCTTAATTGAGTTTATGGCGCACATCATTGGCCAAATCAATGTTGCAAAACACTGACCGTGACCCGGGGTCATTCATCGCGAAACATTTGATAAATCACAATCGTCAGCTGCGGATCAATGCGGTGTAGAAATAGTATCGAATGGGGAAACCAAAGTGGCCTTTTTTAACTGGGTCCTGGCTAGTGGTAGTTTATGCACCGTAAGACTGCACGGGTCAGTCGGCGTTCGAAAGGATAGTTGTGTTAAACGCAACTAGTTTGTTTTCTCGCATACATTTCAACAGACTCTAGCGCCGATGTACAAAAGGATGAGCTTTATGATGAACTCGTCGCTCTTGTTCGCTGGAGCGAAGGCTCCGACACTGTAACGGTGACAGGTGATTTTAATGCACAAGTTGGAGAACTTAGTGCATCCAAAGCTTTTTTTGGGTGAGCGCTGCACCTTGCCCGTTCAATGTACAGTTAACGGGGACAGGCTTCTCCGATTCTGTACAAAATATCGTTTATTGCTGTCGAGCTCGAATTTCCGACAGTCCGCGTCGCACAGCGACGTGGCGCTCTAGTTCGATAGGCAGCCTGAGTCAGATCGATCGTTCTGTAGTAAGCCACCGATAAAAACGTTGTTGATGAATAATAGTAGGGTGAAATCAAGTTGGCGGTGCATTTAGGATCAGATTTCGCCTACATTCCTAAATCCAACGTCCATCAAAGTCGCTAAGCCCAATGGAGCAAAAACGCCTAATCTCTAACTGCGAGGAAATGAATGAGATGCGACTACATCTACAGCGTCATGTGACGATAAGCCTTAAGAAAGATCGTGAAAACTGGTGGATTAAGGTAGTGGATAAAATGGAATTAGCAGCTCCTTCAGGTAACAATCAAAACTGTTTAAGCTATTGGTGAACTTCGGTTAGTGTAATCGACTGCGATAGAAATGGAGAGCCGATTTACGGGAGACGGCAAAGATTCGACCGTTGGGTTGGGCACTTCAAAACTCAGTCTAACTGACCGCGCGCTAATGCAGTTAGTCCGGCTACCACAACTACGAATTCCTGGAAGGTGTCTCTTGACCCCCAATGACATTGGAAATAGAGTTGATTCTTCGACTACTGATGAGAGGACAAGCGGTCGGCCCCGACGAACTCCCTCTTGTTTCTTTCAAACTGGGTGGAGCGTCCCAAATTAAAGCACATGCCCTTGCTCCGTAATATTTAGAACGAAAGACGTATCCCGCTATCGTGGGATGAGCCACTAAACGTGTCGATCTTCAAAAAGTGCGCACGCAGTGACCGTAGGAGTCGTCGTGGTATTAGTTCAATTCGGGTAATTACTAAGGTCTTAGCTTCGATAAAGGTGGGTCGTTTGGCATCGGTTCGCGAGGGTAAAATCCGCGAACAGCAGGCCGGATTTCGTCCAGGTCGAGGTTGCTTCGATCAGATGTCCACTATTCGGCAGTTACTCGAAGTGCGCCACACATCACTGCCTAGCAATGGTGGTTTTTGTAACTTAAAAGGTGTCTTCGATTCAGTCGACCGGACAGTGCCATTCAGCCCTCTACACCGGAATGGTATGCCAGAAAAGTTCGTGAACTTGCTGCTAGCGTTGTACTGGCATACCTATGATCGAGTAAGAGTATACGGTGAACTACCAAGTTCATTCGGAACGACCAGCGGTGTCCGACGAGGGCATCCCATCTTTCCATTCAAATTTAACGTCGTCATGGATTAGGGGTCGGAGGATACTTTAGGTGTTCAGAATTTAGATGTCAAACTGGCAAATTTTGCGAAGCTGTGTAACTTATATTAAGCAGGTGACCTTGTGTGCGTTTCCCGGTCTAAGGAAGATGCGCGAAGGCTGTGGCTCCATTCTTAATGTGCTTTGTGTCGTCAAAAAGTAAAGTGCTGTTTCAAGACTGGACGACCGTAGTCCCGAACTTGATCCTCGATGGAGAGAAACTAGTGATTGTCGACCGTCCCACTTACCTCGATGGCTACGTGAGTAAAGATGATAGCACTTCAGTAGAGGCGAGCACGTGCATATCCAACGCTCGAGCGGCCTGCGCTGGTCTGGAACACTTGTGGCTTCGGCCGAATATTTCACTGAAGTTGAAAAGTCACGTGTACTGCACCGTGTTGCGCTCAGTTCTGTTGTATGCCGAAGAGGTTGGGCACTTAAAAGTTTTTGATCACTGGTGTCTCTACGTCGTAACACTGGGATTGGATGGAATGATTGCGTGAGTAATGTGCAGGTTAGTAATCTAGTATTGGGTTCCGGTCCTGCGAATATTCTGTTACAGCCTATGACGCTTAGTAGATTTGGTTGGTTGGATCGGGTGTTGCTTATGGGAACATTCATCTAGCGCATCATACTCTGTTTTGTGTTCCTCTCACGGAGTGAAAGAAGCCACGAGGAGATCAACAGATGACGTGACAGTGTGAAATGAGAAAATGTAGAGCGAACTTAGGTTGAGTGTGGATGGTTTTTTCGTGGTTGGGTCGAAAAGACCCATCACTCAGTTGTTTGTAGTCACTGAAGGATATGGCAGCGAACAGTGAACAGTGGTGATCGTGTTTTCATTTTCTGTGTAATCAGAATGACCAGAAATGTTCGTCTTTGCAGTTAGACTGTATCTCATATGCTGCTTACTATTGCCTTCTTTTTTCCATCACTATAGGCCCATTCTTTGTCCAAGTTGCACATTCATTTCTTCTACAGCAAGGTGTAGTTCTGAGAGAAAGGCACCGGTCAGTGCAATTTTCCCTGCTGTTTAACAGTGAATGATGGTGATCAAGTTGGTGCTAGTCTCGTGTTTTGTGAACCATCTGGCAACTTTCCTGAGTCGTCTTCGTATATTCCTCTAGGCGTTTCAGCGGTTGTCTCTATGAAGTCTTGAAGGACACATTCTTTTTTGGCCTTTCTCGCTTATATAAATAATTATATTATCAATCCGAAGGTGGCAAGAATTGTATTTGTATTACTCATTTGTTATTATTTGCTCGTGTCGCAGATTTTCGCCCGTATTATGCGGTTAGTTTTGGGCAGTTGACAGAACACTTTTTGTGTTTACGGTTTGTTCATCTAGATTACTTGATAAATGGTCTTGTCCTGAACTGGTGCCTCCCAGTAGGACACTAAGCTGGCAGATTTTTGCTCTGCTAAATTATCTTTTGTTCCATATATCAAGGTGTTGAATTATCGTCGCTCGATTTCCGGGAATGCAGACGGCATGGATACTCTCCGACTAATGGACGGCACCGAGAGCTTGTTCGCCGATAAACCTGTAAGTGCTGGTGATTGTCATTGGAAGAACATATTTGTTTACTATTAAGCCAACCTATTCAAAAGGATTCATATCCCTGGTCGGGCATTAAGAAATAGGTGCTTCGAAAGTGGTTCAGAGATGCTGCTGTACTAATGCTGGTTGGGAGTGCCGCTCTCAGCATGAAAACGATTGAGGTTCTCAGCCACGCCTTTGGTTTTTGGCAAACCCTATTCACAAGGAAGCGGAGAGCGGCTGGGTGGAAGCTCTTCTGCTTGAGGTAATTCGTGTTCCACTTATTTTGCGGATTTAGTCGCCATCTCGAACCGATTGACAGCTTGGACAACCAGAAGATCACTACGCCTGGTCTGTACTCATTGATCTTCCAGATATGATTGAATATTCGGCTTGAGACCTACCATCTCTGCGGGTTAGGAGAGTGCGCAAACTTTCACATATCGTCTAGATGCTCTTATATTATTGCTAGAATACGACGCTGGTATTTTGTTAGCAAATCTGACTTTAGACTTAGAGTATTGGGTCACAGTGCTCAGTCGTCAAAGAAGGCAGTGAACTTACTTAGGTTTGGACGTATGTTACTTTCACAGGTAGATCGGCTGCCTCGCAAATGTGCTCCGTGGCAGGCAGTGGTTGGAAGCTGTTCATGACGAAAGGGTTTGGAAACTCTGGCCAACAAACTGTCTCGAGTAGGTCGAATTAAATTACTGGTCTGGATGCGCCAGGTTTTCCTAGGCCATGATCGGGTACCTTAGACGATATGCCCAAATTCTGCGGTCAGTGGCGTTATTGCATTCAATTTGGTTATGTTTCCTCATCGTTCTGATTTCTCACTTGATCTTTCACCATCATTCGGTGCTGCGAGGTAGCAACCAAAAACAGAAGACTTATTCTAGGTTAATGGTTGCACAAATTAGACCTAATTGGTTTCGAATGTACTTCTCAAAAACCAGTAAAACATATCAACGAGCGAACAGATCCAATGGGACGAAGGTTACTGGGAAGGTTGCTCAGATTAAACTGCGGAGTAATGCGTCACGCAGGGCAATCGATTCAAAGATCTGATTTGAGTGCAAGAATAAGAACAGTTAGAGTTATCATATGTATACTGCTATTTGGAAGAGTCTATCCTTAATGTATATGAATTACATCCTGTTAGTCACACAGTGGCCAACATCTTGTTAGGTAACATCATGTGACTCCTTTGGGTGCACAAGTCTTCATATTACCTAGCGACTGCTCTCTAAGTGGTGTTCAAACAGTTTCCTGTTTCATATTTCTTCAGGCAGGAAACTCAAACTTTGAATATGTGGACGATGTTGTACTGCTGAATGCTGACCCAAGGAAATTGTAGGTTTTCCTCGATTACCTGAACGGTAGTGCAAGTATATTTAGGGTATGTTTCGCAGTTTCAAAGTGTGAGGCTCTCTTGCCGGATTGGATTGGCCCAAAACCGAAACTTGTTCTTGCAGGGGAAGAATTGGATGAGACAGATAAGTTTTGTTATTTCATCATTTGGATCTCATCTGGTTGTCGTTCACCGGATGAAGTATCCCAACGTGTGCAGAAATCTAGGTTTGAATTCGCCAACCTGAGGTATATATGGTGTCGAGGTAATATTCAGTTATCGATCGAAGGTCACGGTAGGGTCGGTCCTGCTATGCGGTTCATGAACTGGGCCGTTGTGGGCAGAGGATGGGTGGAGACTTTCACTGTTTGGACACTTGTCTTCGTGGTATTGGTAGGATACTGTGGGAGGATTTTCGCTTTAACACAAAGGTTAGGTGTAAGGACTCGGGCCCTAGGGTTCAATTTGCGTTGCAAGATGAGCTGGTTATCCTTACTTTTCTCTGAAATTTGTGGGTAAGTGTACACTTGCAAAGTCTTGAGAGACAGAGATGTGTTATTACCGAGTTCTGAATATTTTCGGCATAAATTGGCATGGTTCCAATATAATGTCGAAGGTGGTACAGTTAGACTGTCGAATCGGGGTCCACTCGACCTCCCCAGGTAATAATGGATGCAGAAGATGATATGACTCAATACGGCAGTCAGTCAATTCGAAATCTTTCCTCTTCTGTAAAGCTCTCCCAATTATTAAATCGAAGCTTGTCTTTTACCATTTCTCGTTTTCTTTTCGTTTGCTGTGGCGTCGATGACCTGAACTGCAGTTAGGTTGGCTTGCCATGTCATGTTGCATAAACTCCATCCTATACAGAATTGTCGTGTTGGTATTCCTCGGTATAAATTTGCTTCTGAAGGGTCAGATAGCACCGAATTACTGTGCCACTCCACCAAAGATGAAATGTTTTTTATTTTGACCTTTCTGACTGGTGAAAACGGAAGTGCTACTTTGAGTAAACAAAGGATTTGATATTTTAAGTTTTGTACGTTCGCTGTTCAACGGTGTTGGATGAATTGTCTGGTAGTTTTGTGTATGTTTGGCGGTTGTACAGTTTGGAGTTTCCATTGGAGGAGGTATTACTGCGGTTGTCTTTTACAAACAAATTGCCATAGATTTTTAATATTAGAAGTATCTTTTTGTTTTTTTTTCTCCAACAATTTCACTCCCTTTCATCTAGTCCCCCTCAATGTTCTCGAACACATCCGGTCATGGCTTTGGCCTGCTCCGCGGACGAGGCGATGATGAACCCTCTTCATTAGCCGAAACCCGGTGAGTTCATCGACCACATGTGTACAACTGGGTGGGCGGTTTTCTCATAGAAACATATATGTTTTTCTCCTATTATAAATTGTTCCCCTTCCACTTTCTTTTCATTCTGTACTCAGTCAATTTTTCATGGACGGCGTGGTTTTAAGTGAGACCGGCTTGAACACGATTCGTCAGGCAATGTTAAAGGCCCAACCAAAACGTCCGTCAAATGCTCAACGACGTTCGTCGTTACAACAGGGGAGCCTTTCTTCGGGAGGAGCAGAAACTTGTAAATCGTTCTTATGCGTCATTCATTGTCTGTCGCCGTACTTTTGTTTCTGATATTTTGTACCATTTTCATTTAACTCTGCGCTGCCGAATGTTCACAGCATCAACGACAGCTCCAACGACAACTGGGAAGTTGTTTTTTAGTTCATTTTAATAATTTTGCTCTATGCTGTTTTCAAAATAACTCCTTTCAACAGTCCAGTAACTGTTGTCGATCGTTTAATATTCGTTTAGGGTTTTGTTCCTTAAAGTTTCTTGTAGAAAAGACTGATGTTCACGTGACTTCTCAAGGACATCAAGCCCCATAACTAGGCCTCGGAACGCACGTAACTTGACCTTGTACGCCATGTGTGCATGTTGTTTGGTTGCGCCAATTAAAGCACTGTAAGGAACCACAAATTTGTTATTTTGCTCATAAATTAAAGCAGTGTTAAACCGATTCCAAGTAATCCTCTCCCCCCATCCTGGGTCATGATTTACCTATCTTAGCGAACCGTGCTTTCCGTAGACCGCACTCCTGAAGTGGTTATTTCAGGGATCCAGTCAAAACCGGTCACCTCTCAATCGCGATCACAGTGCAGGAGTAATTTGTCTGATGTGATAATCTGGTCGGGACTGCTACTGAGGTGAAGATTTGGGTTGCGATTGTTGGACAGGTTAGGGATGAGAAGACCTACCTTGTTCTCGGTCGTTTCATGCAACACGGGAATCCAATAGAAAAGCTTGACGAAAATTGATTATTTTCTTTGTTTGTGTCAGTTAATTGAAATAGTGGCCCCTCCATTTAGAAATAACAGTACGTTTATGTGAGGGTTTGTATTTTCAACTGATTCACTTCTACGCCTGTTTGTTACAGCCGTGTCTTCGTCTAATAAAGGCGTGTTGAGTTATCCTGATCTAAGTCCGTATTCATTCAGTTGTTTTTACATCTTTTGCATTCGTTATAATTCCTCTTTTAGCTTCACGCCAAAACGAAACTCCAGAGCTAACACCAGTTGGTTCCCACGGTCAGGTGAGTAAAGTCCATGAAGCCATGTTTTTGGCAAACTTTCCCTCTTCAGTTTATCGTTTTTTTCCAATTTTTCACACAATGGTCCGCAATGATGCATTTCATGGCTGTCAGATTTCCATATTAGCCTGGACCTGCACGTTACTCATGATCGATTGCTCCAAAAGTAGCGGGGAAATAAACAATTTTCTACACACGCGATATGCTGTGCATAGCGTTTATTTTCGTTTCATAGGCGTCCGCTGTGTTATGACCTAGTAAGAGCATGAACGTATTGGAAGGGGCATGGCTCATAGCTGCTGGTGTCCACTACACGGAGGGAGTGGACTGACAGCTGTGACTTGCATTGGTATAGAATCACAGAAAGTCTAATGTTTATTTTATAAGATTAACAAACGTAAAAAGTATTCGATTAAAATTCCTGATAATTTCAAACTTAACTTTGTATTTCTAAATAGGCGCTACTATAAAGTTTCTTTATTTGTCCGGATCGATGAGTTGTTTGCTTCGATGATGTTTAATCCCACGAATTCATTGGTTATTTGTATTGAGTGAATGAAGAACCAAAGTTTGTTGGAACCACGAAGTCTGTCCCATGACTGTTGCCAGTTATCCGTGATTCATGGTCAGAGAAAGGGCGGATAAGTACAAAACTTCCGATTTCATGGTTACGGGCTGCAGAAACCGAAATATTTTCCCAGCTCATCCATCCAGTAGGTAGCGGAAACCCGCAATGAATCAGAAGTTCTTTCGTAAGGTTTTGATTCAAATTATGCCTCTTTATCAGCTGTAATTAACTGTGTGAATGGATCGGTTGGCTTCGTGTTCTACCATAGGCAGTCTATCAGAATGCAGTTCAAAGTCAATTGCTTTCCTCGGTTTCAGCCGGACGAAGAAGCCTCCTCGCAATCCGCACTAGATGCCGATGTTGATTCCACTTCTTATCCTGACTGGAAATCTCCAAGTTTACAATCCGAAGAAGATGCCAGTTCCATAATAACCAGTGGTGCCAATACACCGCATGAATTGCAGGTAACCACTGTTGTCTTCTTCCAGACTGTCGATTTCTTTTGATTAAAAATTCAAAATTTACTAAATTTGTATCCCTGAAAGCAAATAAGGTTTAAATTCATGACAGGCAGTTCATGCATTTGTCACATACTAAATTCTAGTATTTACAAGAATGACTTTTTTGCAGTTTATTTTTTTTATTTCACAGCGCCTCTCCTCTTGTTTCTTATGGACAATTTTTTCCGTACAGCAAACAGTTTTGCAAAATAAGACCCCAAAACGGAAGACACCAGTACAATACCAGTAGTTATAAAATAGAGGTACTGAATGTCCCTAGATGGATTTCCTTCACGCATTTCGATGTCTTCTCATTTGATAAAACTGGTGAATTGGTTAGCCATTTCGTTTCGAGATGAGTTTGTTTTCTCTAGATCTGTTTTCCATGGGTTGTATGAGTGGGAAAGGTTTTCGAGCATTCTCGATGGCTTGTTCCGTTTCGGTCTTCCTTCTTGCCCTCCAATTTTCACGGTTCTTCGTAAGTCTTAAGTTGACTTCTTTCGTGGCTGAGTGCACGTTGGATTTTGCTTCCGTAAGGGGCATTCCGGTGGCTGTTTGTCAAATTCAGAGAGGCCGATGAAATCTGCTGGATGGCTGTTTGCCGTATCGCTAATCTGCAAGATCTGACGCTGCCCTGCTTTATATCGACTTGGGTGTTGGAAGCAGGCCGACTAATCATGGTATATTAAGATGCTTATTTGGCAGGTTAACCTGTCTCAGTAACTGTCATACAGGAAGGTCCGACAAGATTAGTTTACGTTTATCCGTTGAAGAGAAACTTTGAATTTGATGAGAAACTGAAAACAGAACTGCAAACTCCTAAGGCTGAAATCAGAATACAGATAATGCCTACAAGATTTGATTGGGCCCCGCCAGTGTTAGCTTACCGCAATGTGGCCTGTTTGTGTCCGCAGCTGATTAGCAAACGGAATTCGTGATGTATGCTTCGAAGACCATGACGTGAGTCCGTGCTGGTCGAGAATAATCGGTAATCTGCACGCAGATGAAACAGTTGATTACCGTCGTGCGCTTGTCGAGAGCTAACGCTGCATTAGCCCCCAAGGATTCGCTCCTTTGGGCCTATGTAAATAATGGCCTGGGCATGCGGGTCTACTGTGTTTCTCTGGGATACCTTTCGAAGAAACTCCTATAGGTACTGGCATAGGACTTCTTTGAGTGTATCCGGGTTGCAAATCTTAGGAGCGTAGACGGCGACAATGACAGTTTTTAAAGTCGCCGAACCCTCCGAGTGAATCGCGCACAGTATGCTATTTTCTACGATTCAGTGGAGTTGCGCAGACAGCTCCAATACTCAGAGGGATACTTACACCATGACCAGATGCAGCAGCGTTTCCGGATAGTTGTAAAATTAAACGTCTTCAGAGCGAATTCAATCGTGCCTCGATGTTCTGTTCTAGGGTGCAATTTTCGGACATGCAGTGTCAGTGATCTGTGTCTCGCAGTTACGCGTTGAAACTAGTTTTTGTTCTACTTCCATTAGTGCGCGTACGTTGGAGGTTCCATGCGTCAGTCGGAAATGATATCCCAAGAATGTTTTTGATGAATTTGTATTAAACGGAAGGAGGGATTCTGTTTCTGTGATCAATGCTTTTTATGGTGGCTGCCTGAGAAGCGCATGAAAATTAGTGTTAATTTTGTTGTGTAGAAGAGCAGTATAAAGGGTAACTGGTTCCCTCTGGATGCTAACATTTCATTCATATCTTGTATAGCTTGAACGAATGAGTAAAATTCAAGGCAGTGATCATATACAGGCTGAAGATTTCATGTAAGCATGTGGACTTTATACTGCTCGGTTAATTATTCGATTGGCCTGAGTCATCCTATCATTTATCCTCATCAATGTATTGACAGTTGGGTGAGCAACTAGTATCTCCATTGAAAACGCGCGCGATACTCGCAACGGTTTATTGTCAGATAGTGTAGTAGATGATTTTCAGTCTGTTAGCTCACATTTTCTCAAGCCTCGTCAGCCTCTGAATCTGGGTTCCTTCGATGTGCACACTTTAATGCAGGTTGGTCAACAGGCGTGTTTGGCTCTGACAGTGGACTCACCTTCGATTGATGCCTGCTGCGTCAGTCAAACACGAATTCAGGATTCTAGTAAATGAAAATTGATATCTCCCCCAAGAGTCTAGTCAAGATATTTTCTTCGCAGTTCAGGAGACGAAGCAGCTCAAGCTGTGGGTCAACATGGTGTAGGAATAGTGTTGAGTGAGAAGGCTGAAGCAGTCCTTCTAGACTGGATCCCAGTCAACAGTCGCTTGTGTGCCATGAGA
>LUCM01001477.1:0-10947 GCA_008360955.1 Fasciolopsis buskii | reverse complement strand
GGGCTTGGCTGTGTTCCGGGGGCAGATGAACTCGTAAAATGGTTAGGACTATTTCATTTACCCAAAAGACGGGGACGGTTAATCTTAGATATGACATATTACGGATTCATGGGAGAGATAATTGCGAACATCTAAAATGTAACCCGGATAAAATACAGCGAGATTTACTAAGACCAGATATTTTCGTTCCTTCAGCGAGGGAATTATCTAAGTCGAACTCTAGATCGCGTGCCCCATCAACGACTGCTACCATCAGTCATTTCCCATGGATTAGCAGATCCGGCTCTACTCTTCGTTAACGTCTTACCACTCTGCTCATTCTCATAGTGTCAGTATTAGCGGAACCGTATCTCAACCCGAGCCAATCAGTAGCGGTGTAATACTAGGTAATGGTCTTGATCCCTTGCTATTCCTGCTCTACTCAAACGACATCTTTCGAGCAATACACCGCGGCACACCTTTCTTATTCGCTGACGACATCAAGCTAGTCTATACTTTAAAGCTTCCTTCTTTAACCCAAACCATGTCCGGTATCATGGATGAATTAAACTCACCAGACGAGTAAAGTGGGCAATGGGCAATGAAATTCTCTGCCAATCAAGGCGCCTTCCTTGCCTATAAGTCCCACCGCATTAGGGAAAGTTGTTAGTCATGACTGGAGGTGACGGCAGAGTTTCAGTCGAGGGCACATGAAAAGCCTTGTGATATCAAACGTAGTTCTCCGAGCGGTCAGTGCGGCTAGCTTAGAAGACACTATCTTGTCCTCACTTTTACGGCGGACTCCAGCGTTGTCTTATCAACGTCTGCAACCATCTCCAGCTTTAGAATAGTAGGAGGAAGGGTAAAAGTGGCCCCACCCAGACGACCAAATCCAGCCAGGACCAAGGTAAACTGCTCTCAAAAAACGAAATTTGCTTCATCTTCCAATGACCCAAATACTTAGAAATTTGCCCCAATCAGTAGCAAATTTATTGTAAACAAGGAGATACGCCTCGTCGAACAACAGCGAAGGGAACAAATCCGGACAGCACCAGCCTCTGCTTGAAACGCAGGGGGCAAGAATCAATACTAACCCATTACTGTTTGGGTTTTCTGGTACGGCTCAGTCCTATCCATCTCAGCTTAGTTCTCGTCAATGAGTATCCTGCACCCTTAACTTTCATCGTTATAATTCCACCGACCCACCAGCAATTTCGCTGTTCCGTCAAATCCTACCGTCCTAGCAGGTTATTTCGACAATAGTACGTCAGCTGCTGGACAACTGACCAAATGCTTTTGCAGAAGTTGCCAAGGTCTTTACAACAAGATCGTGGATATTCAGCTGGTATTCACCGCCGCCAGTCTCTATGTCACGGCCTTTAACAAATTATCATGAACGGAGGCGGTTACCTTAGTCACCTTTAGGCAGGCACTCACTTTGGTTGAAGATCAAATAATTAATCGAGCTGATAGGTTGTTTCAAGGGATATTAAAAGGTTCCTTGTTGAATCATCTGCGCTGAATCATTACCTTTATGCTGTTTAAAATAGCTTTCCCCTTACAATCTGTAGATCTTACACATGCTAATTCTCACCAGCAGCCCAGTCAGGGTGCACAATATCGACTGTACTTTGCCTGCCGTCGTAGTGGACTTCTCGGAGACTCTCGGCACGGATGCAGTGTTCATGTTTTGTGCTGAAACCGCCGAAATGTTTTCTTGCCAGCCGAACCTGACAATAAAGGCAGCGGCTTGCATTTCAAAACTATTAACTGCTTTTGCTGGAGTACCCCTTGGATCAGCTTTTGGCCTTCTTCCTATGTTTATGATGTACTTTTCCCTAATCTTCCTGGTGACCACTGCCAAGCGTGCAGATGACGTAACCCCATGGGTTTCCGATTCATATCTTACCCACCGAGCCATCAGTAGAGCCCAATAATGATCTGAAGGTCAGGGGTTGTTCATAAATGAAGATAAGCGCGTCAACATGACACTAGGTGGAACACGTCAACACAGCCTCGCGCCGTCTTTATGCTTGAAGGTAACCGTCACAAAGTGCTAGGATTTTGGCGAGACAGTGGCCTTCCTTTCTACATTCACCACCAGCCTGCCAGTTTTTAACCTGGTTCTTATGTCCTTCGTGGTCATTTCAATCGACAAACTTTCGGTGGTCTACGGACCTTCCGGTCGATCTCCCCACTGAAAGGGAATCAGATTGTGCACATGCAAACCGTCCGGGATCGGCAAACGTTAGAAACGTTTCAGAGGGCCCAAACAAAGTGGTTTGAAGTTCGCTCACTTTGCTTACCCGTTCCTTCCTTGCTCATCATCCCCGCGACTTTGATCTAAGGTGTGCGCATTTCCTATTGCACCAATTCCACGTGCCAGCTCAAGGACAGAAACAAATCATCCTAAGCTTTTCCATTTGCTATGTGGAAACCAGAGTGGTCTACTGCCAGAAAATTCCTGGAAAATCATTTCCCCCCCCCACTAAATCAGACATCCTCGTAGAATGTTCATTCCGATTCCCCTGTCATATGATACAGCTCTGGAGAGAAACGTGATATCAACTTGGGGCTTACAGAGGAACCCGCCACCGGTTTCTGCCTAAGGGAGACGGACGGGACAATTATGCTTTCTTTCACCAACCGCTAAGGTTCTTATCGGGCTTGGCACCTTCACTTTTGTAGCTCTCTTCAGTGCTACGCAGCGGATCTTGCTCGTGTCTCGACTTCTCTCGTGAAACCTACTATCCTCTAAAATAGGATCCTCAGCCTCGAACCTGAGTGGTGCTTAAGGAACCCAAAGGGAGTAAAGTGTTTGAAAAACAGCAGTGCACTAATCATTGATGATCCCGCACAGAATTCCATCCGTGGCGAAATCCGAAGGACTAGACCCGTGATTTGTTCAGTTGTGACACTTTACTTTTCGGCCAGACTGCCGCTGCTGAATTTAGGTACTAACCTGGTTTCCCAGGCCAAAATTTTATCCTTCGCACCAGGCATCGGACTTCATATGTACTGCTTTAGACACTCTATACCCTTGAATTCCAAGCCGTTCCAATACAGCGCAGCTATCTACGAAACTTCTTGAGTAACCAAGGGTTTTTGATTAAGCTGACCCTGGTAATCTTAGGTACTTGTCCTCATCCATTCTTCCCTGATGTACCTGTATTCCCGAAATTATTTGTCCGTTTAGGTCCCTGATATTTTAGTATACTAAGCTAGGTAAACTTTGACCTTGCCTCTTTGATTCTGACAAAACGAAAAACCTACACACTATTGTTACCCTGCAAGGGTGCACTGGGTCAAATAAGAACATCAGACATGGGCTGACTACACCGTTGCTCTGACCACTGTCACCCAACTGCAAATGAAATGAATAAAGCCGAAGAAAATGCGGGGCTTCGATGGGTCCGCTTGGTCACGGTTAAACCGCTAATCGCTTCGCTAGGTGGGATTAACCTTTGTAAGGTAGCATGAAAAAAGCCTGAGATGTCACTGTGCTGAAGGGTAGTTTTTGTAGCAAATATTCACAAGGGGGCAGATTGGACAGCTTAATCGTCTTTCATTCGTTTTAAAGTACCCTGAATGATTGGCATTGAGGCAGTGGCAGATTCCTGATGAAGTATTTGCTATCCTGTGGACATCGGCATGGCTTCAAAAGAGAGGGCTGAGAACACTCAAACCTCCCAGCATTCTTGGACGAAGTAAGGACCAGAACTGATGAGGTAGATAAGACATAGACAACACTTCGGTTTTGCTACCATTTAATTTGGTGAGTCACCGATGGCCAGAGCTCAAGATCCAGCATTTAAGTTTCGGAGACTTCCGTAAGGTTTGTGTTAAGGCTTTTATCAGAATAGAAAATTGAAGTTTTGGGCGGCCCGGAGTATCGAGTGGAATGCTGCAAGAGTCGGTCCGTGGAATTCTGTTATTACCACTATCCTACAATTTTGATCCCACACTTACATCAACACCACCGCTTTTAACGTTCGTGGACTAGTTGGGGTTTTGGGGGGCACATAATCACGACTATCCGTCAAGGTTTCTTGAATACCAGCTAAATGGTCTGAAAGTCGTAACTTGATATTAAACCACGTGAAATCAACCGATTTATTATCATCTTATTACTGACTGTGTTGGGAGAGAACTTGATTTCAGGATCGGTGAAATGAGCTCTACTAAATATTTGTCGATGGTTGTTGTCGCGGACTACGAGTAGATTGGACATTGAGAGGTTTTTACCCCAAATTCAAAGGGAGAGCACTATAGAGAAATGCGTTCCGTATATTGTAACAAATCGTCTTTCGTTCCCTTGTACAGGATGACATATATGCCGAATGTGTGCTAATCGATATAGCCATGCGTGGCACGCCCAGAGAATATCAAACAACATGCTACCGGAGGGATTGGCTAACAGAAAGATAAGTCACAAACCAGAGGAATGGGCAAGCCATATTTGTGCCCGGCTAAAAATCTTAGTTTCAAAAATGACACTGTTTTGAACTCCAAAGCCTCCAAGATTCGCAAGTAACGACTGGTTTTCCAGAATGCCATGGAACCTACAGCGGAACACAGGGGCTTAACGGTGGAAGCACTGACTTACCGAAGGAAATGGCCCCATTTACGGCAAAAACAAAGTTACCCGCGTCTCTGGGCCAGACTTGTTACTTCCGCCTCTCTTCAAGCCAGTTTGGGCTGACATTTAAACTGTGGTGAACAAAACATCCAACCCCTCTCTCTAATGCGGTACTTCTCCATTCCAGTGAAAATTGTCAATCATCATTCCCATGCACAAACGGGGTATACGACTTCAACCAGCCAATTATCGATCAATCGACCGTACAGCAACGGCCTTCAGTCATGCAGCGCTTCAGTGAAAAGCAGCTCATATCTTACAGAAAACAAGCTCGTCAACATTTGCCAACATGATTTCCTTCAAATAAACTCTTGCACCACGTGTACGACTGTCTGCTTAAATGCAATCAAAACAGCCGCTGACGCCGGGAGGTCGGTGATGATGGCCTATTTGGAAACGGTATATTTTTGGTGGATACTCCACCAAAGGCTGATAAGCAAAATCAAGTCCTGTGGTATTTTCGGCCCATAACCCCACGGTCCCGGTCATATCTTTCATCCAGAAACCTAGTGCCACAGGTGAATAGTTGCATTTCCCATCCCAGAAGAGTGACTAGCGGCGTAACCCAAGGTAGTGCATAGGGTCCACTGCCGCATTTTTACTTCAATAAAATCTTCAATGTGATAAGGAGCAGTTCCACTTTCGCATTCGTCGATGACATCAAAATCGTTCGCGCGTTTCGGCTGAGAATCTAGATTACAATATCACCCAAATAGTCCCAAACCTAACGTCTCTCAATTCTGGGGCTAATGAATGGATGAGAGAGTTTGAAGTTCTTTGTATTTACGGGAGGACACAAAATTTGAATTCAAATCATCCCCATCATAAATGACGCTCGAGATTAGGGTCCAAAATACTCCTGAATATTCGACTTTTAGGAATACAATTTTTCAAGTTGCAAAGTCTAGTAAAATAGGTTGGTTGCTGAGTGAAAACTTTGAGTTGAACCGGAGTAAGTTGTATTTTTCCGGAACACGTGCGCCTTCCGAGTAGTCTGAGCAGTAGCATTGGTGGTAGTTCATATCTGATCCCCATTAAAACGCACATTTGGACCGCTAACCACAGTAATTTCACAAACGTCCATTCCAGCCATCCATTCAGACTAGTGCATCAAAATTTGGCCAAAAAATACGTTACTAATAAGGAACATGAAGTATAGAACTAACATGGCTATGCATCTTGTACCCAGTAAGTAGCCAGGAGGTTCACAGCACACATCCCGGATACCAAAACACTCCCCCCTCCGCCCACTTCACGAGCTGTTTGGGCCTTGAAACAGCCGTGGAAAACTTACTGGTACCACTTCTACATACTGTTTAACTGGTTGCTCAACGTCAGCTCTCAGGCTACATTTATTTTTTCTTCATTCCGTCCTAGCATCGTCCTGAACGAATTCCATACCGCTTATTCCCATTCCTCTTGTTATTTTCTAGGCCCACCAATGACCGTAGTTTAGATGCAACAAGGACCTTGTCACTGTCGAATCCCGTCCTAGCCTATGCACCAGCTGTTCGGCCCTGCTAAGATGCTGCTTGTTTGTTTGGGAGCGTTTGTGCTCGTCCGTCCGAAGCAAACTAAACGGATGACCGCCTTAGTTACCCATACCCAGATGGGCAGTTGCGACCGGCCAAAATTAAGGTTAACACCGCCATTGAAATGGCCAACCTGCTTCTTAACTTCCCCATCCTTACCGCCAACTAAGACCAGAAACTGTGGCGTCAAAAAATGCCATCCTGGATGAATTTCGTAGCAAGCTTGTTTATGAACTCTTACTTCATACGCAAACTCATCTTCTTACCCATTGAACTTCACATTCAAGTAGGCTGTCAGTCACATGTAAGCGCAATGTGAATTCTTGCGAGGTCTGAATTATCTCAACGCGCAATCCTTCGTAGCATTTCATCCTTCAACTAATCTCGCATAATTTTCACTGTTTTTCTCTGCCTTCAATTTCAACATTATATTCAATCTTTATTTTTGTTAATTACCACTCCTTTGTTCACCTCACATGACGTCTAGCCTGATTTTGACAGATATCCACCCCGTTATTATTTCCATAGAAGTCTCTGTCTTCCCAGGTTGATTTTGCTGTCTACCACATAAGACTCGTGATGCTCGAGGATTTCGGCGATATTGTGACACCTGGCAGCGTACCCCAGCTAGAATTTGTGCCTGCGATAAACGTTTTCGATGCATTTGAAAAGAAATTGGTTCACTGTCTATCACCAGCACCTAGTGCCAGAAAATCCTGTACAGTCCCGTCCAGCCAGTTGGCTAACTTTGAGCTTTGGCCGGCAAACTCGTGCCTTACGCATCACATCGCAGATTCTGATCGTGTTGCACAGTGCGCTCCGGTTATTCAAGGGAACAAGCGGATTCCTATTTACCGTCAGGTCCTTGGTTTTCATGTCTCCTCTGCGCCATCCATGAGCTTATTCGATCTTATCCAGCTCACGCCCCCCGCAAATCGGAAAACGTACATACTACTGTTACGGATGCATCAGTTCAGGGCCATCATAGGCGGTTCGTTTTAATCATTGATTTCCAAATACCCCTTTGCACTGTCTAAACCTTGTCGAAGGCCCATGCACTTACCTTGGTGCACCTTGTTTTTGTGCTATTCGGTTTCCTTAGGAACCTAATAAACATTGCCACAATGTATTGCATATCCACCCATCCATACGCATACGTTCAACCCTTTTTCCTCTCATCTCAACCCAACCACCAGCTTGAATACCTTCCGGAACGTCCGCCTCTATTCTCTTTTCGTTTTCAGGCCCACATCTAGTCTCCGCTTCAAATCCTGACCGTCTACCGCCACAATATTAATAATGAAAGATAATAATAATGCACATTTCTGGATTTGCAATAAGCATGCGCAAGGCAACATCAAATTTCTACAAAGATGAGGCACAGGAATGCAGTCCGGCAAAAAAGCAATACCCCTGTCCTTTCATATTACTCAACCAACTTTACTGAAATCACATCCTGTGACCATCGCCAGGTAGATGCTCCTGGACCGCCACCAAAATATTTCGTACACCAGTCCGGTTTCGGATGAAGTTTCTTAGAGATAAACATGGATTCCACAGGATGTTCAATTAGGAAGCAAGAAAATGCTCGGCGTTAGTGAGCCGCTAACTTGCAAAAACTGTCTTTACGATCGTCTATCACGTACAGCTTACGCTGTCCACCCGTCCTTTTGGGCAACCCAGAAACGTGCAGACGCCTGAAAATAGGTTGTTAGCTGATCTACACATACATAAATATGAAGCTGCAAATCATGTTTATTTTTACCACATAACGCTCTTTGATTTATATTCGCAGATTCCAAATGTTTCTCCCTTCAAATGGTTAGCTTCCATATTTACCTAAAATTGTTCCATTTTACTTCATTTCGGTTCTCACCGTTTCGTAAACGCTCTATGTGCTTTGTCAGTGATGATATTCGTTTTCTCCCTTCGGGTTGTTATTTCTTTCTTTCACACTGATCTTACCTCTCGGTGCTGCGGGTAGTATGAATTATCTCACTCGTCGGTAATGCTTTTGGACCAGATTCGTCATGCAGTTCAATCATGAAATTTTGCCTATGATTTGTAGTCAGTCTCTCGTTAGGCTAATGCTGCATTTAAGTCCATTTGTGATTTTTTGGTTAAGCCGCATATTTTGCCAAATGTATTAAGTTTCATATCTTCTGCTACACGAAGTTAAGCGTTGATAAACCAAGACTCTTGTACTTGATGTCGTTCGAACCAGACGCGGCTTTCCCCGATTTTTTGAATAACCGATGGTCTTTGCTATAACCTGCTTAAACTGGAGTTACTATGCCATTCTTCACACACTTTTGTTTATTACATGTGCATTCTCGAAATTATTTGCTCCACTGCTCATGTGTGCTATTCCTGTCATGCTTTAGTCACGCCACTGTGCTATTTCTCGTAAAAACGAGAAATGTACCATTTCAATCCAATCTTTATTAGGATGCTAACAGAAGCGTGGAAATTGAGGAAGTGTAGGTAAAAGGTGAACGCAATTTTCAAGCATTCTAACATCATACCGCCAAAATAATTTAGGCAAAGCAACAAACCAGATTGATGAACAATAGCATTTCTCCTGATAGTCCGGGCAACTGGTAAAAATTGGCGCCCCTGCTGGTGACCAAAGACTGAAATTTCTGGAAAAATATTTTACCTCAGTAAATGCAATTGGATTTTCAAAGTAGGAATAACCACCTAGTTAGCAATTAGAGGAGACATGAAGGTGAGTCACACATGGTTTTCTTTGTGTCTGGTCAAATAGAGCACCCACATATAGACTGCATACATTTGCGCTGAGCGATGGGAAAGGCACATGCTTCCACCTAAAAACAATCGAACGTTTTGTGCACGTACTTTTTTAGCGTTCGTTGACAGGGAAAGGAAAACCAGATGGGCATTGCAAACAAAGCGGATGCTGCGCAAAGCCCTCAGCTGATAGCAACAGTGAGGGGGAATCGCGGAGTGCCAGAGAATTTTTAATTAAACAGACAAGCAAGCCTGGAGACATATATCTAACAATGACAAAGTGACGAGCTGGTGTTTTTAGCCCAAGTGTATTCAGTTCGTTCTAACCTACGGTCAATCTTGGGGGTATCAGCGAACTGGTTGTTAGCGGCAATTGTGGGTAGCGATCAATGTTCGATCGCTACCAACCACTCGGTCGGACATGCATACTGCGTAAGATTTTGGAGGAGCTAATCAAGAAGCCTATACTCAGACGCCTGACGGAGTATGATCTGATGCACAAGGCTCAACACAGCTTCCTGAATTGCAGGTGGCACCTTCAACTTTGCTCAGTTGCTTGGAAGTGGTTGCTAATTTGGACCAAGGGTTCAACTGCCTTGATTTGAACACAGCCTTTGTCTTCGGCAACCGCCACCTGCTGATGTAAAAGCTCGGTGAGTGTGAAGTATCCAAGAAATTTTAATACTGAGTAAAAACTTTGTAGGTTACAGGCGGCTAACTGGTAATTTTGGTGACCAAAATTGCATGCAAATTAACATAAGGAGCAGAGCTTTAGCCGTTCGATTCTTCAGCTTCCCTTGCTTTCTTTGCAAATTAAGAACGTTCACCAATGACTAAGTTCTTAACATCGATTCTTTGGGCAACGAGTAGCTGAGTTGATGCAGATGCTAAGGCAAAGCAAGACTGCTACTAATATTTCTGTGGCATCGTATCAGGCATTTGTGAGACTCCAGAAGTAAAGATAAACCTGATTGTGCCATCAATGCAAGAATAGAATAAACCACTAAGAGCAAGTCTCATGGAACGCAAACTGGCAGGCAAGATCCAAGCTAGCACATATTTGGCTCCCAGAAAAAACGAAAAACAAGCATGCAAAAGAGGAACACAAGTGCTTAGATGTTACCGAAATTTTGGTCGGAGCGCTTGACGTCGTTTCTTGCCCACATCATCCGAAGAATTCTGGAGGTTTGTGAAACCCTTTGGGTCAGTTCAATGATGGATTGCCGAATCCGTTCCAGATGCCAACCGTGCCTACTAACAATCCGGATAAGCATCCCGTTAGGGTCCGGTGAAATCCGATGAATCAGGACACCACATACAGAAAAATCCCGGAAACGCTACCGATGCCCATCCGGTTCAGGCTGGGCAAATGCTGGGTATACCTCCCATTCTCCCCCTCCTGATCAACGATTTTTCATACTCCTGACGCTTAGACGCTCGCAGTAGTACCACATACAGTTAACTGGTGAGTATTCTTAAGTAAACAGCTCTTCCTGCAAAACGTATTCTGCGACAGAATCGAAAACATGGTTTATTCTTGCGCTGCGATTTACAACGATTCAGTCGAAGCCGGATTGTATCAGAAAAACAGAGAACGAAAGAAAAAACGGATATTCTAATAAAAGCCCGATAAAAACCAAGTTGTGATGAGATGAAACTTGTTTAGACGTTCACACGGGAATCTACTGTTAACTGGTAGCAGCTGGTTGCTGAGACAGGTGTCTTGGTGGAATAAATGAATGAATGAATGAAGATTCACATGGAAACCTGGAAATAAAAACGGGGTGGTAAAACTTAGCCCAGGGGATTTTGGGGAAATTTCACGAAACCTCGCCCGTGGCTTTTGTGCTGGAAGTCGTTCCTCCGAGGTGTACTCCGATGAGTAATGGACGGAGACTTTCAAAGTATTTTGAAGATCCGACAAAAAAACACCTTCGGGAAGGATATCTTTGGGAAATGAGGGTCAAAGACCGCCGATCGTCGTAAGTTTTTCCCGGCACGGAAGGAGACGAGAGCTGATTTGAATATTTATTTGGTTCCGATCTA
>LUCM01001475.1:0-31012 GCA_008360955.1 Fasciolopsis buskii | reverse complement strand
TTTGAGGCACGTGGGATATGAATGGAGGCTGAGGGCGCTTGGCTTATGCTACCTGAAAAGACGTATAGAAAGAGGCGACTTAACACAGACCTTCAAGAACATCATTGGTCTGGCCGAGACACCAGGTCACCGTGGAGCCCTATCCCAGACAAGGGGTTCGAGACACTAAGAGGCCACGGGAAAACAATCGTGCGAGAATACGTGACCACCGGGTTGAGGAACAAATCGTTTGCTACACGAGTAGTGAATGGCTGGAATAAGTTACCGGAAGAAGTGATCGAGGTTGGGTCGGTGCGTGAATTCAGTGGGAGACTAGACAATGCCTGACTAGCTGTGTTTGGAGGGGACAGTGTGGGAATTGTGAGGTTGAGGAGATGGTCGACAGGAAAGCATTATTGTTTCCTCCCTTATAGGATTTGAGAAAGGTTTTACACCCTACTGTTGTCGAAGCACCGTCAGATCAAAGGAGCTCCCGGTGCAAGAACCTGGACGATCAAACATCTCGCCGTACAGTCTTGTAATTGAAGTAGGACTGGAACTGGACCTGGGACTGGCGCGTCCCGTGAACGCTTGCGCTACGGGCACTTTCACAGGATGTCCTTCTCAAAGCTTTTGAAGAAGGCGTTGGATCATCCCACAGAGTTTACTGCTTGGACTGGATTACTGGATTTAGTTGAGAAGCAGGTACATATGTGACATTTGTTTCTATTAGTATAGCAAAACATTGACCATGCTAAGAAGGCGTTTGAACACTTTTTCGAAAACTTTCCGTACTGTTATGGCTACTGGAAGAAATGGGCAGACATGGAGCGTCATAAAGGAAACAAGGAAGAAGCGCTTAAGGTGAGACGGTTTATGATTTAGTGTCGTGTGCTGGTTCATTTTATAGCTGTTTTGTCTCCTAGAAGATTCTTTTATTAGGGATAGAGTTGGGGAAATAGTTTGATGGTTCTTTTTTTATCAGGCCGTTCGTTCAGCTGAGGATGTCCTTACAAACATCACTGGATTACTGCATTGCATTTTAAATAGTAGATCAAGCCAGTGTACCGCTATTTGCTATCTGAATCCAGCATGACGTTGACTATTCAATGCCATACCACTGAACAATTTCATGTGTCGTTGAGTGTGGACATATTTAGTACACATAGACACCCGAAAATTCTGACCTTATTATCTTGTGAAAACCAGTCCCCAATTTAAGTTTACACACATTTGTTTCTGAATTTTTCGCCCATTGTTTTACGTTCGGTATCTGCGTATTACTAAAAGATTCAGTTTCAAGTAAAGCGACGCGCTTAAAAATTGTTTATCCATCTTGGTTGATAAATAGTTAGTTTTTAATGTTGTCTATCAGAAACTTTCGTTTGGACTTTTCCCTCTAAGCGATGCAAATCAATCATATTCGATGTTGTGGTCTAACCCACAAGGCAGCTGCACAGTTTGAGGTGGACTAATGACTGATTGTTCAGTTCATGCGCTCTTCGGACGGGGCCAGGCATCCTGGGTGCCCGGCACACCTCTACACCACGGACGCCGGTGAGCACACAGTCACGTGCTTAGTACGCCGCCCATGGTTGGTTTGGAATCAGGGTTTAGCCAATTCCCCTAGAATGATTATCAATTATCAGTCAACCCGATGGAAAGAGCCGGGCATTCGTCCTCGTCCTGGCACTAGTGGAAATATCTCATCCACAAGAAGGTAGTGTGTAGAACTTCCTCACCAGAGGCTATTTGAGATGCCGGTCACTTAGGGGCATTTCGAGAGGCGTTCAGGGCGAGTGGCCAACTCAGAGCCTGACACACCCACCCCGACCATGTTGAGGCGTCTGGAGGCTTCCGAATAACGATTCACTTTTTATAGTGGGATCTTCAGCGATGGCTCTTTTACACCCCAATATAGCTGATGCTTGCTACTTTTTCCTGCCCTGTCAGAAGTTGTCGTTGCTTGGCGTTAAAATGCGTCTCACGTATGCTCATTGAAAACTAGGGCACCCATTTAGCTCTGGGGAAAAGGCAGCGGTCATTGAGGCTTGTCTTGCTGTTTAACGCTGAACGATGTCGATGATGATGTTATAACTCAGTGTACGCCTTCTGGCCTTCAATCTATATATATATATATATATATATATATATATATATATATAAAGTAGCAAGTAATATTTGGATGAGTGAACATAATTTGTCCGGGAGCACACAACCGGTTCCGCGGTTATTGTCGCTCGTCAGGTATGCGTACCCGGTTCTCTCTTTTCCAAACATCCTCATCATTGTACACTCCGAGTTGGTGTGTCGCACCAAGATCGAATTTGTGGCGTCAGGATTGTGCATGGAAGCTCTTCGTCGGTGGGTCCACAGAAGATCCACAACTGTGTTTCGTTGCTACTTCTTTGTCAGTTGGGGGCAAAATGTCCCGGAATATACATGTGTATATAGAGAAGTAGCTAGTGGTATCGGGATGAGTGGAAAAATTTGTCTGGGAGCATATACATGTTATATGGTGAGTGCCGTGGGCATATTTCAGCGAATAGAGAAGAAACGCCTTGTGTCAGTGATTATATTCAGACCCTTTACAATCTTGTTTTCCATAATTTTCCATGTGCGTGTATTTGTCTATTGAAATTAGTCAGTTTGCATTTCGTACTTCGACTTCTTTACGGATCTAAAAGGAGTCGAGAAGCTTGAACTTGTGACCTTTGCTGTGTATTTGTTGCCGTATACATTTATATACAGATCGAGTAGGTTTCTATACTGCCGAGGTTTACCATCGAGACGTTTCTGTGTTAAACAAACGCTTGTGCGTATGTTCATGCACAAATCTGTATTTATTCTTGGAATGCACATTGATTCGTACGTACAAAATCGTGCATCTCATTCGAACAGGTCTATACACGTGGTGATACTCATTAGAAAAAAATAGCGTTACTAGCCATAATCATCAGACCAATATTTATAAACATGCCCTATAGGGATTATTCAGTATTCCTTAGGACTGTTTTTTTTTGTTTCAAAACGCACTACTTACACGAAGACTGCTACTCATGTCAATGTCTGCGAATTGATAAAACCACGGACTTCGTTTGATTGACTCCATTTCTCGAGGCGTCCGTTTGAGACACATCTAAACGGGGTATCAGTGTGTTTAAGGTATACTCCGCTCCGTGCGTGCACCTAGTTCGTGTATGACGATCGAACACTAAGCTCATCGGTCGCTGATCGCCAAAAAGATTGCGCTCATGTTGCCAGTTCTATTGAAATCTAATCGTCCTTAGAAATACTCAAGCTACAAACATTATCGTTACATGTCGCGGCTACTAATCCCATTTCGGATAATCGAAAGCGTGAACCAAACAGTGGAAATAGTTTTTTCTTCGGGTTATTATGTCCCAAGGCCGTGATTCGGTTTCATTGCTAACCGGGAGGAGTTATTTATCGGTTAGGAATAAAGGCTTGTTATATCGTGACATTGTTTGGACATCAAAACAGAATTCACAAGTGTGCCGAAATTCGTGAGACTCAAGATTGCCATCCGTTTTCTGTTTTCAAGGTAGTATCTATCATGTTTTCTATCGACTAGCCCTTTTTCGAATTGATTTTTTTGCAGTTAGGAGCATTTCTTCATTTAATTAGCAAAACTGTTGGGCACAATATATACCACCATTGGATTAGAGCCCCATAAGAACGTTTTGGATTTTCCATCGAGTTTTGAAATGGGAATCTAAATTGAGTCCATTGTCAGAGCTAAACAGACCTGTTGCAGACTGGAAACCACTTACTACACTGTTTGCCATTGAATCGTTGGGAGTATCAGGCGTGTTATCAGCGGGGAAAATTATGGGTAGGTAGAGAGGGCAAAGGGATCTTGTTGGGGACGGAAGAGACAGACTGAGTAGGAGAGATAGTCGAGCCGTACTTATCGTGGTTGACTCCGATGGAACATTAGCTTGAGCACAAACTCGGCTTCGGCTGTTCGCAAAACGGGATTGAAAGAACGAGATGAATTTCTGCGAGAAGCATTGCCAAAGTCTCCACGATCGACTGACTCGAACAGAGCTTTCAAATGAAAAAAAAGACGAAAACCATGGGTCTACGGTAATTTTGCTTGTTTTGCGATCTGTCTCGAAATGAAAATTTGTTTCCGTACAACCGCGATCTGGGCGGAAACCGGCTCGGTTCTCACTCATACACCTTTCGCGAGTGCTAGATAATCGGTGGATCATAATACTGACGAGTAATTTAGATGCAGTTCTTATTTACTTCATCTGTGGTTTTCACACGGGAATCTAACCATCCTTGTCAGTTGATGCAACCAGCGGTTCACACCGGTCTGTGGGAATTTCTTTTTTCGCCCAGGCTGATCCCAGGAGTTTTTTCAACTCCGATGTTGGCAGTTAGCCACCGTCCTTCAAGACGGACGGCAACAGCCAATCTGGTCCGTATTTTTCAAGAAAACATATCCTCCTGATCAACTCCATTTCGGATGAAGAACTAGTACTCACTTGCATTGTTTCACTTGCAGGCATAAGTGGAACGTCCACTGTGGTTGTGGGCCAACTGATGTGCTCCTTAAAGTGTTCTTCCCAACTCTCCAGCCGACATCCCTGAGAGTGAATCAGTGTCATCGTATTTCTTAGTCAGCCCACTTGCGCTCGGCTTCCGTAGACAAGTATTCCTATTCATTTGATAAGGATTGCGACTGTTTCCCAAATTCACTTTTCCCATTTTCCTACATTCCCCTATCCATCACTGCTCGCGGGCACTTCTCAGGCTCTTGGTCGGCTGACGTCTTCAGATTTTGCGCTTCTCATTGTGTTGCATTCGGGATATGGAGAGGGGGTCGATTCTGCGAGCAGCTATCAATGCACCCAGAGCCTACATCATCATCATCATCGTTCAGCGTTAAACAGCAAGGCAAGCCCCACTGACCGCTGCCTATCCCCAAGGTTACATGTTCCCATAAAAACAGTGAATATCCAAAGGGAGCAGGGAGTAGACCTACACAGACGGAAAAAGATAAGACGCTGCTGCAGCCAACACACGGAACAGTCTAACTGTACAAACGCACGTGTTTTCAATCATTCTGATTCGATAGAAAATGACTACACGATCGCCACTGTTCACGGTTCACTGCCACATCTTTCAGTGTCTCCAGCCAGCGAGTCGACAAGTCTTTCGGACCCCAACCACGAAGGCGTGAGACACCTACTTTACCTAAGTCCGCTGTACATTTTCTCATCCCACGTTGCCACGTCATCTGTTGGCCTCCACATGGCTTCTTCCATTCCGTGAGAGGAACACAAAATAAGGCACAGTATGGTAGACGAGTGTTCGTCATACGCAACACGTGACCCAACCAGCGTAGTCTACTAAGTTTCATACGCTGAAACAAGCTATTCTCAGAAGTGGCACCCAATACCAGATTCCTAACCTCAGTATTACTCACCCGGTCACTCCATCCAATCCTAGCCATACTACTTAGACGTCGATGGTCGAAAACCTCCAACCGACGAACATCGCCCACACGCATACTCCACGTCTCGCAACCGTACAACAGAACTGAACGCACTGCAGCACAGTACACACGACCTTTCAACTTCAGTGAAATATCAGGCCGACGCCACAAGTGCTTCAGTCCAGCGTAAGCTGCCCGAGCTTTGGATATACGCATACTTACCTCCAATCCCGAGCTACCATCGTTGGACACGCAGCTACCAAGGTAGGTGAAACGGTCCACAATCGTCAGCTCCTCTCCATCCAGTATCAAGTTCCCAGAGCCTACGATATTCATCATTTCTATGGTTTACATGGCCTGGGGTCCTGTGTGCAAGTAGAGGGGTTCTTTAGTCCGCTCCCAATGTTCGCTCGGATCCTGGACAATTTATTGGGACGACAATCATATTGCAAGCTCCGATTGAAATTGTAGTCGGTGATTATTGTCTAGAACCAGCTGTACAGGACGCGTCGTTTTCGTGTTAGTGTGACCACAGACTAGGCTTAGGCAAAAGCGAATGAGGACCAAAGCATGGTCTGAATCCACGGATGGGGACCAAAACGATCGGCTATCCTCGACTGATCCACCTTTGACCGATTGTAAAGCGAAATCGGCTCACCTGACGCCATCCTTCACTTTTACAGCGTTCGACTCAGAATGAACACATTACCACCGGTCAAATGTGGGTAGTGTTCATTCTGAGTCGAACGCTGTAAAAGTGGAGGGCGTCAGGTGAGCCGATGTTGCTTTTATGACAACAGTTGATGTTCGCCAGAAACAGTTTGTGATCATAACAGACTTCGCTGAAACAGTTTCAGTTATCGGTGCGATCCGTTGGAACAGAAAATCGGCCTCCGTTGAAAAAAAAACACGTTAGGCGTTAGAATCACCAGCAACGATCGCCACGTCCGTTGAACGCACATTTCGAAGTGATCTACTTAACTCCTGGTGGAATTCATTTTTAGCCTCTAGGGGGCTCCGGTCAAACAAACAGCGGCGCTGCAATCGACTGCCATTAACACACACAGAACCGTCTAACCGAACTGCACACAAAGGACTGTTGGATAGGATCCCGTTCAACAGAGCACGCTCGACTAGCATGCTCACAGTTCTCTCAACGCCAGCCTAGTCACAAGCGTTCGAACCCGGATCACTGGACACACGAATACTAAAGAAAGAAAATGAACCTGCATCTGGGATCCAAAGAGTGATCCCGGAAGTGGGATCCTATATGCGCATTTTGCATGTCTACTTTTCAAGAGCTCTAGCTAGAGCGGGTTTTAGCCCTATTTGGTTGATTTTACGAATATTAAAGGCAGCTAAGTGAAGTGAGCAGTTGAGTTTAAGTAATGCATTTAAACCATTTCCCCCCTTTCATTATTGCTGATATCAGATAAATCCAGCGAGTCGGAGTTCGTCGTGGCATTTTGCGTGGTCCCTACATCAGAAAGACGGAAATTATAAGTTTCTTGTAGAAAGGATGCTGGAGCTATTCAAGTGATCAATACTTTGGGGCTGCTCTCGTAACAGGTTTTTCCTTTGGGACTCCTGGCTGGGGCCTTTGGCTCGAAAGTTTTATGCGTAAGGTAGTGGGAGGAATAGGCTGACGTTCCAAAGGACTGCGGTGGATCGTGGAACGACAGCTCGTTGATAACATTAAGGTTCCCAACGAATATGCAGTTATGGCGGCGCCTTAAATGCATTGCTGGAAAATGATCGCAGGTTCAAAACTCAAGTCCACCGGTCAGTTCGCTGATGGACAGGTTGTTAGCCCGTCTGACTCTTTGGCACCTTGTGCTTTCGTATGCCATCCCAAGTTTCAGGGTCATGCTTGTGGGATTCTCCCGCGTACTGGGCTCTAGTGACTGAGAGCTACGCGTCTTCCGTTGTATTCATATTGCTAGCGGGTAATAAAAATGTTTGGTCTGCTAAAAGTATCAAAGGGCCGACAGGCCCTGGTGCCGTCATTCATTCTGTCGCTCATCGGCGTGAGATATCTGAACACATGCGTGGGTGCCGCAAAGCTGTAACTTTGCATCCATCGTCGCGATGATCAAGAAAGAGTCAATATCTCGTTATGATCATGCGGTAAATTCTCCCTCATCTCCCTCAATTTTGGAAGCCTCATGCATTACCTACAGGACTCACTTAACTGACGGCGAAAAAGAAGCAGGTTCTTGTTCGTATCATGGGTTTATCGGCAGAACTTGCATCTGGGATTCCTGTATTCTGCCTAAGATATCACAAACCGATATTTCTGGGGACCTAAACAACCTTCGCCTTCGTTATAAGGACAACTCTCCATAGTTCCTCGTTAGGCAGGCGGTACTCGCTAAGCCTGTCAACTGCCGTAATATCAGACGTCATTCTCAGTTTTTAAGACTCATTTTCCTCGAAATTGTGTTCAGGTTTTGTTTTCTCCCTCATGATACTTAAGATAATAAATGGAATACATCTGCAGATGAAAAAGTTTTTAAGGCAACTCGTGGGGGTCTTACATGCGCACAAACTCGGCAGTCCAACTGGACCTACTTGGGATATTCGGAATTTTCTTACCTTTTGACGGATAATATTCCAGCCACTACTTGCCCCGATGAAAAAGCTCACCGAGGTGTCGTCGAACGTCTACAGGATATACTTCAGGCACGTGAACTTAGTTAGGGTCAGCACCAACTCGGATTGGGCTCTAGGTTTCCGTACCTTTCATATGGCAGCTTTATAGACCAAATTTTCCCACCATTTACGATCAATGCTTGGAATACGCCAGGGTTTCTATATTGACCATTTTCGGCTCTGTTCCATCTGCCATGGACATAATAGTAATTCGTATGTAAAGGGTCCTGCTCAGTGGCTGGACTCTCTAGCAGTACTCATTCATCTCCTATGAGTTACACTTCTACAGACAATTTCATACTGCATCGGTCGTCGTGCGGAATAATCAAGATCACTCTACCCAGTGCACCGAACGGGTTGGGTATTTGCAGGTATGCTGCCACTCAGAGTTCCTTTTCTATTCACTACCTCTTGTGTCTCCAACTGACTCTCTTTTCCCCATCTGCGTCCCCATAATGTTCCCACTGATAACGTACTCGATACTTGCAACAATTCACTGTCGAATAGTGTCTTAAATGATTTTAGATCTGGTAGCTCACATTTCCTCGAGCTTCGCGAGCCTCCGAATCTCGGCTCCGTCAAAGTGCGCACTCTCGTCCAGGCTAATCAACTTGCGGGTTTAACGTTAACATTGGGCTCATTGGCATAAGCGAAACACGAACTCAGGATTCGAGTAGGGTAATTCGATTGTCTACACTTAATATCTCATCAAGAAATTTCCTATGCATCTCAGGAGACAGAGCGGCTCGCGCTGCAGGTTAACTCGGTTTAAGAATTGTCTTGAGTGGCAAGGCTGAAGCAGACGCCTTAGATTGGACTCGGATTAATACTCGTTTGTTCACCTTAGTACTCCGAGTATCAGTTGGCGTTCGAAAGGATAGCTGCATTATGCACAACTTGTTTGTCTACTCGGTTTTCGGTGGAATTGATAGTGGCACTGACATTCAGAAGGACAAGCTATATTACAAGCTCGTCACTTCCGCTTTTCTATTACACAAGGTGAAATACAATGAAAAGTAAATCCCGTGATCCGAAGGTATACTGTAATGAGGAAAAATGAGGCGAACATTCATGTAAGAACCAGTTTATTGATCCTGCTCTTGAAAAGTGAAAAGTTGTAAGTGGTAGGGTGTACAGTAAGTGATAGTGTTCCGCAGTTTGAGAGTCCGCGGGAAAACGATCGAAAGAAACAAATACGACACCCAATAACAGAAAATTGATATGAGTGACTAGCTGCTTATGTGCGGGAAAGACGGGGAGGCATTATAGGAAAACGAACTGCTGAGGCAAGTTCCGAAGAAAGAAAACCAAGGTAATAACGATAGAAAAGGGGACCAGTGACTGGAAATTGATGTTAGCGAAAAATCGTCCGTCAGCCGGATGGTCTTTTTCGGAACCCACTCAAATAGAGAAGACAAAGTAGACAAAGTCCCACCTTACACGTGATTGCATTATTCAAGTGCGGGGGGTCCCAGTCAGCTGAATTGTAGTGCCAAAATCTTTGTCTTGATATCGGTGGAGGGTTTCGGTGGATGAAGTTGACGGATGATGTAACAACGCAATGACCCGACTAGCCAATAAAAAAAGAATACAAATATTTGAATAGAAAGAAGAGATTGAAGTGAGGATAAGATCCACAGTATGAGCACGGTCGCCACCTCGATCAAGTATGCGTGTGAGGAGATCAATTAAATATGGCACATTATCGACCACAGCGAGTTTTTCGGCTCCGCGCTCCATGACCAAAGTGTCAAAGGAGTGTACCAGCCACTCGCGGTTGTGAACGTTGGGATCTCCTAAGATAGTAATATGACTTCTTGGGTCTGTAAGAAGTAGGCGTTAAATGCATGAAGATAATAAATCAAACATGGAATAGTCAGCACTGTTGGGGAACGATAAAGAACACAGAAGTAATGACTGAATTAAGGAAATCGGTGTTTCAACCACATGCGATTAGAAAACCCAAGATTTGGTACCCGGCAGGTGGCAGGTGAATGATAAACAAGAGCACAAACACTTGCTTTGAGAATAGCAGAAGAATAGGTGTAGTTGGGAAATTCAGTGTGTGTTATCTGATGTAGAGAGAAGAGCTTCGGTCACAGTGGGACAAGGTAGAAAAGGATTGAAAAAAAAACGGGTGAACAGAATCGATATTGCGGTCCAATCCGAGAATGTTGGTGAAGGTATTAAAAACTTGTTGAATTTTTACCTGCATGGTGATAGCGCGAGGGCGAATGTGCATGTAACCGATGATTGCCATAGTTAGTTAGAGAGACTACTGACAGCCGTGATTCTGAGACTTAAAACGCGAACTGCATAAGGTCTCAGTGGATCAGGTGTGGTTGTCAGCTGGGCGACAACAGGGCCATCTCGTTCACAAGAGCACAGCTTCTGGATGTCCGCGACAGTAATCGTTAGTGCCCGGAAAGTGTCAGTAAACTGTCGGGAGACATCATCCTCGGGCAGGAGGTGGTCGATCACTGCTTCTTCCTTGTCTGGATGGTGTTGGGAGATAAGTCGGGACTGCCCATTCTCTTAGTCGAATTCCGTTGTGCGCCGGTATCGGATGTTTAAGTCGTGGCCCAGGAGGATGGTTGCCCAACAGACGATTCGATTAGCTGGGTGAACTAAAATTTCTTTCTGGGACCCCAAATTTCACAGCAATAGTTTATTATCCATCCATAAGGAAAGTGAAGTGCCAACCGTAAAAAAGCTTGTGGAACCGTTTGATGGGAAAAATGATGGCCAGTGCATCTTATTCAACTTACCGAAGTTCTTTTCGGCTTGTGTTAGCGTTCTGAACACGTGTGCGATGGATCTTTCGGACCCGTCGACGTTGAGATCAATAGAATAGTTGGCACACAGACGGTGTGCGTCATTTGATTTCTTTGTCACTACGATCAAAACTGCCCATGTAAAATATGTCACGGGTACTAGGATACCCAGATCTTCGAGACGTCTCAGCTCTGCTTCGACTTGTGACAGGGCGACGTACGGCATCCTTCGTTTTGGCCAAAATACTGGAGAATGGCCCCGTTGCAGTTTGAGGGTTGCTTTTTTGGTCTTGTTTTTTTCCCAAGGCCCTCGCTGAACAGGGGGTGAAAACTGTTTCGTTACTGCGGCTTTCCAGCCTGTCGGAGTGCCAGTCAACCTCAAGCGGTTGAAAATCAATTTCACTGAGAACTCGGCCAATCCGGGTTCTTCGATCCAGTCTGTTCCCAAGAGGTTCTAACCACTCTGGTTCAAGTAGCACGTGGCCTGAATGGAAGCGTCGCGGAAGGGCACTGTACACTCCGGTGATGACTTTAAAGAAAAATAGCAACGGATTCGAGATCTACGCCTCTACTTGTGTTTAAAGGAATCTGCCCCGGCAGCAGTATCGATGCGACTGGATGAGTTGACCGAGCGAGCACTGTGATTGTTAGGAATCAAGTATTGGGGCCGGTTCGGAAGATGCCCTGTCACGGCATATCAAGCTTAATAGACTCCGTTGGTTGCGTATAGTTGTATTGCTTATAGTAAACGCTGGTCTACCATACCAGTGCTATATTATCCATTCGTCCTACGTGGCAGCGTGGGATGAGATTTGCAGCAAACTTAGGTAAAGTAGGCGTCGCGCTTCCGAAACATCCGCCAACCGTCTGACCGGAGACACGGAAGCATATGACAACGAATCATGAGCAGTGAGGATTGTGCTGCAATTTTCTGTGGAATCAGAATAGTTAAAAAAGTGCGTCTTTACAACTAGGCAATGTTACGTGTATTGAATAATGCAGCATTTTTTTCTCTTCTCGCCTGTGTATTTCCACTCCTTGATACCCTTGTCTATTGGTTCTTTCTATGACGGCGTGTAACCCTGCTAGGAAAGCAATGATCACTGGGGCTTGTCGTGCTGTTTGATGCTAGACGATAATAATGGTTAGCCGATAACGTCAAATGCTCGGGATAGGGTTATATAGGTTCACGCTCTACTTCGATTTGGGCAACCGGGTAATATCAAGTCCAAAGGAGAATTATGAATCCCGATAGATAGCCGATGATGTTGAGGTGGAGGATGGGTGGATGCACATAGATTTGTATATATATGTTGTTTTAGAGTTGAGAAGGCGTATACTGAGTTAATACGTTTATCGTGACGTTTCGATCCAAACTAGGACTCGTTGTCAAACGTAAATGAGTGATTGGATGGGATCGCTAGTTCCGTTCGTTTTTTTGTACTGTCCGTCTGTATATATATCGCAGTAAGGTGCTACTGGTGCGCCGCTGGTCAAACTGCACTTTTATTGGCCCGCCTACGTAGAGTCGAGTCATGTGTTAGTTCTATTACATTTTTCGCTCATGCTCAATGATGATCGAGGAAAACAACTAACCCGGTAGCCCCAGTATAGGAATCTGCATATATTCTAAAGATTTTAGCAAACTTATACCGGATGACCTCGTTTTTTATGCTATGCAGTTCCGTGGATTCGGAAGCAGGTGGAACTACGCGGAGGTGAATCACTTAGTCTTAGGTGTCCTAAGCTATCATTGAAACCCGTATTAAATCTAGATCGGTCATATTTCCAACTACTTAGTATTGTGTGCATTTGGACAGGGGCCTTCGAGGGGGGTTGTGCCATCGGCATGCAAAATTTAGAAACAGCGAAACCAACATGACCTGAATTCCAGTGAGCGTTTCAGCAAGTATCAATTACCTAATTGAACCAACATGGCGACGTACAAGCTACATCGTACAGCACGGGATCCTTTAAATCATTGAAATTGCCAATGAATGGGCGAGTATTAGAGCTGAAGAAACAAACACGCAATTTGGTCATTTCATTTTCAACTCCGATAGCTTGTTTTATGCTGCTACTTCTCAGTCGGTTTTAGTCGGCAGTGTGGTCGAGGAAAACATACAATCACTTGGCATTGTCCGAAACAGATGAACAATAGAAGAGTAATTATACAGCGGTTTGTGTAGTGCAGTCCGTAGTTGAGTATTTGTTAATAATAGTTGTTTCGTGCATACTCTAGGTATACGAGAAAGGAGTGAAAGCAGTTCCTCTGAGTATCGACCTTTGGACCGCGTACTTGGACGCAGCAATCGAGTTTTATCATGGACGCGAGGAATATGAAACTAAGATGCGTAGGTAAGTCTTAAATTCATCAGTTTTGCAAAGTTCAGGCTTGCGAATTTGTGTGCAACGCGCGTAACTTTCGTCGTCGTTTCTAATCGGATCGTTTTGCGCTTTTAGTATGTACGAAGAAGCATTAGAAGCCGCTGGTCTGGAATTCCGATCGGATGCTTTGTGGGAGCACTACATAGGCTGGGAAACCAGCCATAATCGTTTGGCCAATGTTGTGGAGATTTACACCAGATTGCTCAAGACGCCGACACAACTATATTTTCAGAATTGGGACAGGTAACCTTCTCAACAATCCCTTCTTCTGATGTTGCTTTGTTTTCTAAGGCATTCATATGTGTGTTCGTTTTTCCGTTTTTCGACTACTAGGTGGATTTAAGATAGTTGATTTTTCTCGCATTTTAGCAGCACTGTTTGGACAACTGAGTTCTGTGACAAAACATTACACAAAAAATGACGAGTGTGAAGTTTTCTGTCTTGATTGGTTATTTTCCGCCAACAGATCGTAAGAGCGAAAATCTTAATCCCAATATATATATATATATATTAGTAGTAGGAGATTGAATGTTTACATGAAATAATTCACCATGTGATATCACCACTCAACTCACCATAAAGAAACCATGGAAGCACTGTGCAGCTGTTTCATCCTTGTTAGGAATCATCAGCAGTGCATATCCACAGTGCTTTCCATGGTTTTTCTTTAGGTGAGTTGGAGTGATGATATCACATGGTAATATTTCATATATATATATATAATATATATATATCTATATATATAATATTTCCAACCCCTTTTAAAATTCCCCGTTAAATCCCCCCCCTAGTCTTGTGCCGTCGAAGCCACACCGAGAAAATGAGAACATGTGTGGAAGAAAAGAAAATAAGGGATTTGTACAAAAATCACTGCGCTCATTCTCATTGTCGATTGTTCGTTGTCACTCAGTTCAAAGCGGATCCGTTTAACCTAGTGTTCATTTCTAACCTTTGCATAACTTGCAAGGCAGCATTGTTGTGCCAGACAACTCGGTAGCCAGTTGATCGATTCATGCGCCTCTTCCGGTATACCTTGTCAGGTCCATGGGACACAACAAGTGACAGCGGCTTCCTTGTAGTCAGTAGTATGTTTTGCATTCAAATTGACCAATAAAATCCCCCCGGAAGCACAGGTTTGCGTACCGTGTACTCTCCTGTCCAACCATCCGCATGCTTGTGTACTCCTTTATTAATTGCTCACCAGAATCTCATCTGAATCATCAGGACCGTGGATGAATGACGTAGAAATACACATTAGTCGCACGTTCCGTATCTTTTTAATATTTCGTCTCTTACTACTTGTGAGTAAATATTCAGGCCCTGATAAACGCCAGAAAAAATGCTTTCCGACTCATCAGTGTCCGGCTGTTAAGCCTGTGATGCTCTTCTCAGTAACTGCTAGGTCGAGTTGTTGTTTTTCCAACTAAAGCAAGACAAAAGTAAAAAAAGTTTCGTGACTTCCCCCCTGATTGTCGTCCATTTCTTATTAAGTTAGTGGATTATCTCATTGTCGGCGCTGAACTTGCGCCGATTCAATCACACCCAAAATTTGCCTAGCAGTCCCTCGAGAATATGTAATATTGAAAACGGTTTCATCGGTATTGTTAATCCTTCATGTTGTGATCTCTCACCGCTGATTTCTGCCCTAATTGATGCTTGGCGGCGAGTTGTAAGGCCCAGTTCAGTTCCAATCTTGCGCCAGCGTGCACCAACTACTCAAACAGAAAAAATAACGAGGAATTTTGATAGGTCGGCTGAAAAATACTAAGGTGATCAACTATATAGAAAAGGAAAGGTTTTGGATGAAATAATGCGACTGACTGCGGCATTGAGCCATATAGCTCACTTCATCCAACCGCTGCTTGGGAGTGTGTGGATCAAATGAGCTGCTTGTAACTTTTTTGGCTATGGTTTTTGATTGCTCTGGATAATGTCAGTTGATCTGGAATGGCCAATCAGTTCACTTCTTACTTGGCATTGTTTACTGTTATTCACAGTTCATCGCCTGTTTCCACGTACTTCTGGTAAATTGATAATAAGCAAAATGTATGTTTAGACGGCCGGGTTGTAATGGACATTAGCGGTTCTATGCTCGGCAAGATCTTTACTTCTGTGCTGATAGCTCGTTATGATTGGTTTTGCCAAATTGCTCATGCTCCATACTAATTTCCACCAGCTTCAACAAGCTGGTTGAAGAAAATCGTCCCGAAGATATACTTTCAAAGACAGAATTTGCTCGGCTTCATGCTCAAGTCTCGTTGGCTGCTGCCAAGGCCATATCATTCGAAGAGCGACCTCCAGACGTGACGGACGACTTGGAACCACCGATAGTTGGTGTTACAAAGCCTGTGTTTGAAGTAAGTGCTGTGTTGAATTTGATCTCCGTTTCATGAGACCAACTCTAAATTCGCACACCATTGTAATTTCACTACCACCTTTCAATTTGATCGTCTAGTTATCTATTTACCAGCAATTACAGTTACTATCAGATCAAATTTTGTGGATTGGATTTGAAATGAATCAGTTGGAAGCACCGGCCTGGATTGTGCCCATGGTTCCTCACTGGTTTCATTCGTTTGTCGCATTGATTAGGTTAAAAATACCATTACTGGAGTGAAATTGATGTTACTGAGTTTCGTGGAGTCCTGATAAACATTAATCATTTTACTTCACTGTACAGTGTGCAGTTTGTCAACTTCATTCGCGCTAGACGCAAAAATGTTCGACAGGGGTGCTTTTCCTGGCACCGAGCCATTCCACTTTGTTTTTTACTATCTGATAGGCATATCCTGTATGCCCCGATTCGAATAATTAACAGTCCACTTCATTTCATTTTTTCAACGACTAATATCGCAATGATGTACTCTAGTTCTTGTTGCTTCCTCAAAGTGTGTTGTCTAATTAAGAGCGAAATTAACGTAAGATTGGCAATGATCAAACGGCCAAACATTATGGCATCTTAACCCGAGGGTCATGGATTCGATTCCTCTCACCGCGGGTCTACTTTCCCACTCGTCAGCCCTCTGCAGGCCGGGATCCCCCGCTCCCAAATGACGTTTTGTAGTTTTTTCAATAAAATAAATAAAGTAAGGTAAATCAGTGATTGAACAGACAAAGTATAATGAGCAGAGGTATGAGCATGAAAATGATTTTAAATGCAAAATGTCACTGATTACGGCACTTAGTCAACAATGGATTGGTATTGGCTTGAGCGTTTACCACGTCAAAGTTCAGAGGTTCGACTCCACTGGTAATTCTGGCGGTGGGTAGCAATTCGTTGTCTTCGGGCTCCATATCATACCTGGCTTAATGAAACCTAATATGGTTTCATATTACTCGCCAGAGCACTGTTGGCCCTAGAAAATAGGGGGGATGCTCCTACCTGCCCTCGTGTGCAGTTATGAGCACGCTAGAGGACCTCGTGAACATACATCCACTGCGGAGTTTGTTTACCATGTATAACCACTCGACTCTAAAAGTTTCTTATCGCTTTTCGATGTCATGAACTGTGTACCTTGACCAGTGTGTTCGACGACTGCTTACCTAAGTCAGTAGCCTACATCAAAAAATATTGTTCCTCCCAACCAAATTCGGTAGTTGCGGTCTCCATGTTTCTTCTCTCCGATTGAATTTCTCTTTTCATCTTATGACTGCTTCAGTTATCGCAGGACACTTTGAACCCTTCGAGTCTCTTTGTGTATGCGTAACTTGCCCAAGCTACTTCAACCCATATAGATTTATCGCTTGCACCAAGTATCTCCAGCGCATCTATCTGATAGTGATCAATTAGATTATGCGTTTGCCATTGCGAAATAGGTGAAAGGTTCAGTTCGCACATCTGTCGGTCACTGGTGGAAGATTGCAGTTCGTTGCCTCCTAGCTGTTTGTCGTATCTGGCCTATTGGGACGTTATGACACTAAGATTCACGCTCATGGTTGGGGGTTCCGCTCCTCTCCTTTGGGGGGGGGGTAGGAGCTGGCTATGCCTCTTCTGTTGGACTCATACTTCAAGTAGGCCATATAAAAGAACCTACAAACAGTCCACTGTATAGTCATTGACTTAAAGAAAAGTTTTGTTTGTTGATTTTATCATCTCGCCTCGGATTGATAATTCGGAATTTTTTCCAAAATATAGTGCTCCATGTTTATCCATGGGGTTCTTAAGTACCAGTAGATTTGTCAAATAGCTCTTTCCTCCTGTTTCTTTCCCTGGCAGATAACAGATGCCGCTCGAACTGCTATCCGACAGCTGATTATTGAATCCAGGGAACAGCTTTATCAGGCCACTTACACTCAGATCATGAAACGATGGTATTTCGAGGAAAAGGTTTGTCTTTTTTCGCCCAGTCTGATCGTTTAATACGATGAATTCGGCCAAATTCTCATTCGGTGCTATCTCGCTTTTTAATTTGCACTCCTGACTAAATGGCATTCTCCATTGCTAACTGTTTTGTAATTTTCCGTTTCACCAGGTTTCATAGAAATAACTCGGCTTGTGTCGGGGACCAACTTTCATTCCCCTGACCACCGACAATCGAGATCAGATTGTTGGTCGAGTAGAACAATGGAAATTTTTAACTTTTGCAAAGATCTAAATTTTGCCCAGAATGAATGCACATTAGTTTGTAACATTTTTGTTAAGATCTACTGATCGTGCTTGGGGATTTTCAACCCGTCATACAAGGCAGATCTAATGTCCGTGGTTTCATTTACCGGTGCTTTAGGGTGATTTGATCGGCGAGCTAGCTCCCACCACCAACCGGTTTGTTGTATGAGGTCATTCTAAAAAACCATGACTCAATGTAGTTTACGTTTCATGGACGTTATGATGCAAGTAAGTAGTCTAAACCGTGACTATTTTGACAAGCGGTTTCGTTGCAAACTTAGAGACAATAGTGGTAGAGTTAGGTGTTTTCTGAACATCCATTCCACAGATGCGATGCCAAACACGCACGGGCACATCTATGCGAAATAGTTAGTTTCGTGCGTTTTGGTGTCGGAAAAAGTAATGCTGTACCACGTTCCCGTTGCGATTGTTAATGTGTCATAAGTTGTGGTCTAAAAGTGATGGTTATTGCATCGCTACCAGCATGTCTGTAGGTCTTCAATTGTTGTGCTATTCCAAGCAACGACGAGCTCATCTGATTAACCAGACATTTTTTTCTCCCCTTCCTCTGTCCTTATGTCAGAATTTTCTCCGTTCCTTTTGGTTCCTAGACATCAGACTGAGTTAGTCAGTTTTCTGGATTCGCTTTTTGCACGTCAATATCGGTTTTCTTGTGCATACATCATTCGGATTACTGAAAACGTTAAGTATGAGTTGATACAGTCGGATCATGTCGGAGGATTTTCACTGGTTTCATACAGGCATTGAATATATCGAGTCGCCTCGTGATTTCCAATAAAATCCCATTCTTTCAGATTCGCCGTCCATATTTTCACGTCAAACCACTGGAAGAAGTCCAACTGATCAATTGGGCCGATTACTTGAGTTTCGAGGAGGCCGAAGCAGCCGAATCCGAGTCCACAGTCCGCGAGGAACTCAAAGCCCAGAACCCGGAACTATCCGAAACTGAACTGACAGCCAAAGTACTTGCCTCAGATGTGGTACTTCTGGCCCGACGACGTGTAAAGGTGTTGTACGAACGATGTCTGGTCGCATGTGCTCTATACGAACACTTCTGGATTCGTTATGCTCGGTATACTGAGGTGTGTATTTTCGATCGACATAATTTTGTTTCCCTTGATATAATGTTTTTGTATTCCTTTGCCAACGGGATGCTTGTTTCGGTGTCCAAATAGCGTACGATGGTGTACAGGTCTCGGAAACTTTGTAGATGTTTAATCCACTTGCATTTTACTCCAAATGCGTAGCTGCGATCATCATTATCATCGTTCGCGGTTAACATCCGGGCAATTCCCGTGGATCGCAGTGAATCCTGAACGGTGGCGATCGTGTTATCATTTCCTATCGAATCAGAATGATTGAAGGAACATGTGTATCTGTACAGTTAGACTGTGTCCCGTGTTTTGGCTGCAGCAGCATCTTATCTTTTCCTGCCTGTGTAGGTTCACTCCCTGTTCCCCTTGGATATTCACTCTTTTTTATAGAAACGTGTAACTTTGGGGAAAAGGCAGCGGTCAGTGAGGCTTGCCTTGCTGTTTTATGCTGAACGATGATGATGATGATGATGATGATAATGATGATGATGGTGATGATGATGATAATGATGATTACGGGGATAGGTAAGTGGCCACCATTATTGGTGACTAGGCGTCAAGCAGCGTCAGTGTCCAGAGCGTGGCGTGTTTGCTTCTTTAAAATAATTCTTAGGCCATTGCTTCTTCTGTTCTGCTGATTTGATGGTGTTTTCCATGGGAGAGACGGATGAGCCACTGAAGTGGCCACCATATCGTCTGGAGCAACGCTCGGGCTTTGCAAATCGCGCTTGGTTACTTAAAAGTTAATTGTTTCCTCAAGTAAAGGGACCACCTTTTATCGAGCGACCGTCTTTGTATAAATCTGATTTTACAAGGACTCTTTCTAAATTTTCACATGCTCACGGAATTACGGTACCGTTGTACACAATTATTTTTTTCTCGAAAGACAGTACCAACTTTCCCATCGTATCTTTTCACTTTCGTCGGGAACTTTTGTTGGAGTATCAGAAATGGTGTGAGAATGAAATCCTATCTCTGTCTTGTTATGTCACTCTCAGATCCGGTCGAATCTGCTTCCATCGGCTAACAGTTTTCTTCGTCCTTGATGGTCTCTCAGATTAGCCATATTTAACTTGCAGACGCTGATGCTATAGGACAGTAAGATTCTTGGCGTCAAAATGAGTTTTATTCGGGAGACTCATCTAAGACTCAATCTCATTCGATTGATATTCTTATTGGACTCGTTCTTGAAAATTAATCTGCGCCCTTCTGGGCTCTCTAAGGTCATGGCTTTTGATCTTGCTTTGGTTGGCGTAGTTCTCGGTAAGAGAACTGAAGAGGCATTGCCTGAATGGGTCCCAGTCAACAGTCGGCCATGTACAGTTAGACTTAGGGGTTCATGTAAAACAAACAGTCGTCGCTCCCGATGGATGGAATACGTAAGGCATTCTCGATAATGTGATGATTTTTCTCCGAGGCTATGAGTACTAGAGTAGATTGTTTGTCTTTGAATGAGGCGCATTTAGCGGTTTGTTGTTTGTCTCGATTTCTGCGCTTCAGAAAAAATGGCAATAGCTTTCGCTCTGTACCCTGTCTTCTGACAACCGCTTGTGCCTTGCTAGCGCCGGCTTTTTCCCACCTGCGTAGGTCCACCCCCTGTTCCCCCTGGATATTCACTCTTTTTTATGGAAACATGTGACCTTGGAGAAAAGGCAGTGGTCAGTGAGGCTTGCCTTGCTGTTTAACGCTGAACGATGATGATGATGATGATTGCGCGGACTTCAGAGGGTTGAAGTGCCGGTAGACAGATTGGCGTCCGCTCTGTTTGAGTCATTGATATGAACCCAGTCCCATTCCATTGCTATTGGCTAACAATCGCGGTGCTACAAACAAATACTGAGGCACTCTCCTCGACTCCGACTGCTCGTTAGTCTGCGCCAAGCTGTTCATATGCCTCGGTGAACACTGAAAATGCACGATTAAGCATCGGCGATTAGAATGCGATGGGCTGCCTGATCAGAACAGCAAATCAATTTTCCACAACACGCTAACTGAATCCTGAAATGGATCCTACCTGATAATATTAATGAGGACTGGTTAGCTTTCAAGCACGCCTTGTATTCTGGTAGCTTAATGAATTTTGTATTAGTCCGACTTGTTGTGACATCCTGGATTTCCGTTGATTCTTTGACACATGTCAGTCTGTCCTGCTGGAAGTGAGAATAGTGAACCACGGCTTTCAGCGAGATGTGAACTTCAATTATGAATGAGTTTTGCACTTTAAAGATGTAAAATGTTGTTACATGACTTGACTGGCTCGAAGCCGAACTATGTTCTTACAGGGACAGATCTTGGTGAAGTAGATAGATTTTGTTACTCGGTTAGTTGCATATTGCCTTCAGGTCATTTATCGAATAAAGTGTCTTCCCGTGTACAAAAGGCTCAATTTGGGCTCACCACTTTGAAGTATCTGTGACGTCGGCGTGAAATCTGCTTATCGATCAAAGGTCAAGTTTAAACAGCAGCAATAACATCAGAAACGGTCGTTAAGGCCAAAAGGTGCAAAAAGACAGTCGGTGTTTGAGCACCGTTTTCTTCGTAGTATTGGAAGAACACGGTGGAAGTATTTTCTAAGTAACTCAGAAGTTGAGTGCAAATTACTAGGTCCTAGAACGTAACCCGTAGAATAGGTAATAAATCTGACCAGGTGAATGTAGCTGAGATATGTTTCGCGCATGCCCACAGAACGTCCCCCTCGCTGTATGTTATTCTCCTAGGCAGGTGGTTGGAGGATGAGTCGATACGGTCAGTCGATGGCATGACAAAAAGGTATGATGATCTACTGAACTGATTCGTGTGAGTTCAGTTAGACTAATTGGGTTGGATCCACGAGATCCCGCAAAGTGGTGGTTGGGGATAGCAGACCATATGGTTTAGTACCGCAGTCAGTGGTGTTCTTACATTTTAACTCTTTCTTCTATCCAGCTAAGCATGCGGTAAAAAGATTCCAGCATGGGGCCTGTTGTGAATGTAAAACGAAATCTTTGTATTCTCACATGGCTCGCCGTATGTAAATACAAGATTCCCCGAATGCCTATAATAAGAGGACAAAAGTTTTCGAATCATCACCAAACAATCAAGCTTTTTAGCACTCTCATAGTCGTTCCCACTTATTTTGCTTCATTTCCCCGAATTAATTTTTTCCAGTACGTTGAACGCGATATTCGTGAAGCACGACAAATCTGGCGTCGCGCATGCATGACACATTTGCGTTACAAACCGACTATTCATTGGCACTGGGGTTGTTTTGAAGATCGTTATCCGTCTGACCTTGACAATCCACCTACTTTGCCGGTTTTCACTTGCCTCGATATTCTGACAGATTTGGAGGCTCGTCTTACCGATAGCGCACTCGTCTGTTGTCGACGCGCGGATGCGATGCGACGATCCGGGAAACCGGTAAGTTGGTCACACACACACACACGCACAAATAAACAAACAAACAGTTTCCACATTTTTCCCACATTGTATGACTGTTATTTTAACATGGGCAAAGAAATACAAATTATTAAGTGAATTGAACCAGTGGATAGGCCTACTTGTTTTGCTTTTTCTATCTGCGGCGTACATTGTCTTGGCGATCGGCTCTTTTTTCGATACGTACTGCATGGGTTACGGGATAAATCACAATCTACAAACTCAATGTGTTAAAGCACACGCTGACGTATCTAGGCTAACGTCTGTAGCTGCGGACCATTGGAAGATGTCTCTTGACCCCCCCCAAAAGAAATTAAAGTAGAGTCGACTTCTGAAGAGTAAAAACCGGCCGGTTCCGACGAACTTCCCCCTAGTTTTTTTATATCGAGTAGAGTAGCCTTGATGAAGGCACTCTGTTGTACAGTTGTGAGACATGGAGTATGCGTGCAGGAGATGTCCGTCGCTTGGAGATTTTCGATCACCAATGTCTACTTAGTGTGGCTAGGATTGGATGGAGTGACCGGGTGAGTAGTGTGGAGATTAGGAATCTAGTACTAGGTGCCACTTCTGAGAATAGCTTGTTTCAGCGTATGAAACTAAGTACACTACGCTGGTTGGGTCATGTGTTGCTTATGGCAAACACTCGTCTACCATATCGTGCCCTATTTTGCGTTCCTCTCACGGAATAAAAGAAGCCATGTGGACGCCAACAGATGACGTGACAGCGTGGGATGAGAAAATGTGCAGCGAACTTTGGTAAAGTAGATGTCTCACGTCTTCGTGGTTGGGGTCCGAAAGGCCCGTCAACTAGCTGGCTTGGTACACTGAAGGATATTACAGTGAACCATGAACAGTGCTGATCGTGTAGTCATTCTATCTCGAATCAGATTGATCGAGACTGTGCGTTTGTGCATTTAGACAGTTCCATGTGTCGGCTGCAGCAGCGTCTTATCTTTTTCCGTCTGTGTAGGTCTACTCCCTGCTCCCTTTGGATATTCACTGTTTTTATGGGAACATGTAACCTTGGGGATAGGCAGTGGTCACTGAGGCTTGCTTTGCTGTTTAACGCTGAACGGTGATGATGATGATGATGGTGGTGTGTTATGGTGCGGCTGGTGGACCTCGGCCAAAAAATCGGAAAGATCTATGACGAAGAAAATACAGCAGAAGGGAAACACTAATCTACTCTCTCGAGATTCAAGGGCCGAATGAATAACCAATAGATTTGATCTCACATGTCAATAGCCTGCTATCTGTTCTTAAAAATGAAGTAAGAGTAGTTGAAGTTTTAAAGGCGCTTGATGTTTTGCTTTCATTTTGTGCGAAATTCTCTTGCTGGACCGCAAATTGAATCCTAGATATCCTGAATAATCATAGTGATTCACGGAAATTTACTACCGGGTGGTGTCCTGTTTACTACTCCGGAATGTGTAACCCCAGCGGTTTGCTGTTAACGTTTTATGCTCAATGATTATTCAGATTGAATTATCGAATCTCGTAGAATACCATCTATTGATCAGTGAATTCATTTTCTTCTCTCTCACTTTCTTCCCGAATGACAGCTATTTGACATCATTGCTTGCCTCCGTAGCGGAGTGAATCGTATGCGCTACCTTTCTGAAGATCAGACGAAGTTGTCCCAATCCCTTTCTGGTCCTACAGCATCCAGAACAGTCGCACAAGCGATTGCCACAGCTGCCCAAGCCCGTGCCGGGGCAGGTGTGCTGGCTGGCCGCCTTGCTCGTATGTTACATCGGGACGAGCAGTTGACCGCGGGTGGAATTCCCCAATGGATGCTGTTACTTCACACAGTTCAAAAGGAGGACGATGACGAAGCTAATATCGCTGAAGAGCCGATGGTTGATAGTGAAGATGAAGACGAGAACGTCGTAAAAATGGAAGAGACGGACGAGGATGATGCGGCGAACGCGAAACCTGATGAAAATGCGTCTAATCCAGAAGAAGAAGAAGGAAAAAAAGAGGAAAACAATGACGAAAAATCGGAAAACAAATCGGAAGAGTCGGACGAATCGAAAATACCTCCGGATCAACAAGAAGAGGATAAAGCTAACGATTCAGATGTTAGTTTAGATGATGATGACGAACAAGATGGACAGGACGAGATGGAACAAGATGATTTGAGTCCGTCTGGCTCGCCCCCGGTACTTGTTGTCCCACGCGATGGTGAGAAGCGCCCTTCACATAGTCAAAAAGCACAAGATTCTCAACTGTCCGATGAAACAGAGCGAGCAAAGAAGCCGCGAATGGACGGAGATCAGGACAATGAGGCAGAAGAACGTGACGAAGCTAAAGAATATCAAGCCGCAGAAGAAGCTCGAATCAAACGGGAAAAAGAGCTGGCTGCGCAAGAAGAAGAACGCATCCGGGCGCTCTTGGATAAGCGTCAACGATTGGTGCATTTAAGCGCACCAGAGCCGGAGACGTTGACCGACGATGATCGAGTAATCCTCACCGGGGAGGAGGCTGCCATTCGAGTTCTTAAAGAAGCCATTGAATATGATCCGGTTAGTATTTCATATTCCATTATTTACCGCAGGAGTCATGCTACTTGTGATTTGACCGCACATTGGACACTGGGTCAGGCCACTTGTGTTCATCCCCGGTGCGAGCGTAGTTGTTTATAGTGTTTGTCGCTTCCTCTTGGAGGAATCTGTCATAGCTACCATCGGTCTGTTTACTACTAGATAGCTTTCTAATATCATGCGATTCGTTACGACTCCTGACCATTTGAAACCTTATATGTGTCTCCACCACTCCAAGTTTCACGGTTATGGTTAGAGGGCATGCCTCTTCCACGTCACTTGTGCTTGGTACATTTTTAATGACATGTTGTAAACATGAGTGTATCGGTAAAGGTATGCCCTGTAGCCTTCAGGGCCTGCTACATCGGGGAAGGGAGAGGGACCGACAACCGTGACCTTAAAACTTGGAATGGGCTGGGACCACGTAAGGTCTCATTAGGTCTGGTCTGCTAACTATCCGGGCGATGGCCAGTTGCCGTCTACCATCTTAGTGACCGATGGATCTGGGATTCGAACCTCTGACCTTTGTGTGATTCTGAGCTTTAGTATTGCCGAATAACGCGGCGTGTCTTTGAGGCTAACGGATTCGACCATCCCGTTCCACTCTTTCAGTACCACTTACTGAAGAATCAGGGTTTTAGAATGTTATTACTGGATGCTCGAGCACTGCTCTTACCGGAGTTTCCTAGGTGCACCTCATCTGGAATACCCGATGAGTTGCTTTGCGCTTATCATGGGCTGATTCACAATTGGACATTGGACAAAAGGGGACTTTTGCTAGGTTTATTCCAGTACAAATAACAGCGTCTGTAGGAGGATGGTGGGCATTTCTCAGAATGAATCGTTGTTTGCGTCCAAATATCGACGAATCGGGTTGTTGGGGTGATGAAGAAGGCTGCGTAAAAATGCTGTGTTTTGATTAAAAGCGGTGGTTCATGAAAATCGTATATGACATGATAGAAGGAACTGCCGACTCCACCGGTTGACAGGTTATTGTAGGCAATCGAGACGGAGGATTATGGAAGCGGTCACACGTGTTGTGAGCGATAAACAGAATGCGCTTCTCTGTGTTCGCTCCGTTCCCATCATTATGGCTTTCCGCCATTACTTTGAGGACTCACCCTGTACACAGACGTTTCAAGTGACAGTGTTGAATCACTCGTATGGATTGATTTGCTGCCGTAGTCGACCACCTCCCAATCGTGCCCGCAACAGAGATAATGCGGATGAGTGTTGCTCTTGCGCCGGAAACAGGTTATTCGAAGGACAAACTTTCCAACAAGATACAAATTTTTTGGATCTGTTGAGTTGTCCGTGTCCCATTTTGGATAATAGTTATATGGCTTTGGAGTCGGAGTTGACGAACGTCCTGAGGACAATTCGAGGGAATTCCCAAAGAATTGTGGAAGTTGCGTTCAACTTAGACGATCATAAAGTTTTCGTTTGGTACTTCTTACTAAGAAATCGCTGTTGTTTAAACCTAGTTTAACAGGCAAATTATATTTCGTTCTAAAGATGATCCCTCACCCGAGTTCTCTCCGTGGGGCGATATTCACCAGGTTACGCGTTTTTGCCTTTTCAAATTTTCAGTTAAGTGATTGTAGAAATGAGACTTTGTGATCCCAAGCCACTGCAAGTTTCAAGGTCAATATTGCCGATTCCCTCTCTATGTGATGGGTCCCAGTGGCTATGGAATATGTACCTTTCACTGCATGCATGTTTCAAGGATGCCTTTAAAAAAGTAGTGGGTATATCCTCAAGTAAGAATTGTAACATCGATGTCTGCTCTGACGGTAGGCTTTCTAGTGTAGAGTGTGCGGACTGTGCTATGCTTCTGAGTTACAATATAGACAGGGTGCAAGTATCCGTTGAGCACCGCAGTAGGATGTTTTATCTTTTACTTCCTTTATTAATGAAATAATAATGTACATCATTTTTCAGGAAGGGGGCCGCAGCCAGCAGAGGGCTGCCAAGTGGAGAAGTTGACCGACGTTGGAAGGATTTGAACCCGCGACCTTCACGTCCGAACGCAACAACTTTATTCGTTTAGCCACCGCCGGCCTTCTACCTTGTAACTGTAAAATGCCACGCAATTGCATTTCACCAAGAACTATAGTGCCGTCGGGTGTGCAGAAGGACCGATTGACCTTTGTCGGTTATTTACCACATTGTTGTGATGTCTAGTTATCCACGAAATGTTTAGTGTGCATTAGAACCGGTGTTTCGACGCATGCGTTGAAGAGATCCATATCAGGCTTGGATTAGTGAGTCTCAAAGCCCAATCCTTGGAACATATACTGAATCTGAACAAACTAAGGTTATCGGGACACGTCTTGCACCTTCACGGCATAACTATTTCGGCACACGTTGCTAACTGCAACCGATGGTAGAAGGATGATGTGTTTACGGCTCGATGATGAAACCCTAGCCAGCAGATTTGTTCTAATATCACGAGTTGCACTGCCGGGTTATGATGCTGTAATTCTCTCACGAGATGCTTGGCGATTTTGGATAATATGGCTGAGTATCACCCTCAGTTGTGTTCTTTCTTTCCAACTTATCTCTTCGATGATTAACGTTGCACTATGGCCCAAATCGGATAGCATTTCAATGCCGGCAAGTCTTAGGATGAAACAGCTGCATCAAAATGACTTCATAGATTCCTAGCGGTGATTTGTTAGTTGACAACTCGGTAACAAATCGTCGCCTTGAGGATTCAGTTTAATGAATCTTGTTGTCTCACTACCTTACAATCCTGTGTGCAACTATTCCCTTGTTTATCTAGTTGAATGATCTTCACAGAACAGAATATAGTATCCCCGGTGGTGGTTTTCTTTGTGTCAGCCCCAATTCATAATTCGTTTTATTCGATTCCTACAGCCGTCCCTTTCACACACACACACACACATACACACACACATGCTCTTATTTTTGTTGGCTACCAAACAGCATCATCTAACCGATAGCACAATAAAATGTATAGGTCAGGAACTTATGCAAATCGAACGGAAGCTTGTTAGTTTATCAACCCAGGCCATTACGTGTAATGAAACGAATCCGTTTGCTTTCCAAAGGCAAGGTGTTTGTGACCATTTTCGATCAGCAATCCGACAACGGTAGATTGCTATAAATCTAATAGGCCAGTAGCTAGTGAACATGTGAACCTAGGCTCGAAATTGTTTCGGATTCGTGCGCGAACACCTCTAATAGCCAAATAACCCAACTTGGCTTATCTAAACTGAATCATACAGTGAATTGCTTTTTTGTTAGTGTATATATGTGTGCATTTGTGTCCATCCCTATGTTGCAAAATCGGTCGTCGTCCATAGGTGCTTTTGTGCATGTTTGTGTGGCATACACAAAAACTGTCATTAGTAATCAGGCAAGTGGTGAGAGACTTCCAGTTTAATTGCACCATTAACCTGGTTCCTTAATGTGGTCAACCATTCGCTGGGAATATCCCATATGCCACAGTCCAGTTCAGATCTCTTCAGATTGAATGGAACAGGAATTCTTGACAACAATCATGTGCAGTACGCGGAAGAGTGCAACAATTGGATCGTTAATAAAGCAAGTACTCGTGCAAATCACGAAGAAAGCTCATGCCGGCGAGTGTTCATCTCTGAGAGGGCACAGAATTTATTTCTTATCACTAGAACCTGCTTGCAAAAGAGAACATCGCTGCGGATTTGATCGATTCCGACCATGTTCGCTCCCAGGATGGGGAGCACCTCATTACAGAAGAGAAAATTGTCGTTATCTGCTTTGGACGCACCAAAACCAAAACAGACCACTTGGGACGGTACGTGGTGTACACAAATGTAGCTATACGGACAGTTTGGGAATCGGGGTCTACAGATTGAAGAGAGAGAGAGGTACATCAATGATGGGGTTTTTCCTTCAGTTATGATAGAGCCGATCTGGTGCTAGTTGAGTAGACTTGGAACCCCAGGCTATCGGATCGCCTAACACGACGGAATCAGACTTAGCAGATACGCTTTTCATGCTCTTTTTTCCTCTGCTTGGTTCTGTAGCGTAATGAACGGCTATATGCGCAACTTTTGGACATCGTCTATCAACGACGCCCGGTCGATATCGATGGCTTCGTCGAAATGTGCAACTTTGCCACAATAGACTCCGTCCTTCCTGCAGCCGTCAAAATGGCTTTCAGTCAACGTAAAATGCAATTCCTCGAAGAATTCGATAAGGACGTGTGCAGGTGATTTTCTTTTTTTTTTGCCTACCCGGTTTCTTTGTTTCCAAGCCCCGATTCTTTTTGCAACCAGTCACATGATTTTTCAAGATATTCATTCTATCAACCGAGCAGTTTGTTCGGGAATAATTCGAATAACTAAAGGCGACTTTAAATCCACACTGGAAGTAGTACCCACGGTGTTGTCGATTTACTCCATGCCCGCTCATCAAGTATCAATAAGCAGATTTTATTTCGAGTTGGACACTGAGTAGGTCGACCAGAACGTGTTTCAAACCCAAATTCCCGTTGTCATTCAGCAGAGATTTCCTAGTTGATTAGTTTTTCTTAATCGCCGCAAATTGCATACGTCTTCATTGTTCATTTTATGTTTAGATTATAAGTTTCACACGAAATCTTGTTTGTTTACCAAATTATATGTTGGCATATGAAATTTCCTCTTCTCCATTTTGGATTTCGCCCGTTTGATTTTGTCCCCTATTTACCTTTTTAGACTAAGCATCGCTTACGATGAATATGTGGGCTTATGCGAGGCAGTAAACAACGGTCTACAAGCTGCTGCCGTAGCTTGTGGCGCTAGTCGCATGGTTCCGGGTTACCCGCTCCCTGATCTTTTGAATATGCCCACCGCCTCCGTCCGAATGCACGCGGTTGCCGCGGCGTCAGCTGGCGGTGGCTCAGGGGATAGTCTGGTTTCTGCTGGTCCGGTCACACGGCAACGAGTGTTGAACACTGATCAAGCGGTATTGGATGCCGCGGCATCTGTTGGCACACCGGCACCGGATCCGTCTACCTCGGCTGGGTATTATACGGCTGGTGGTTATGAGCCGTTGGCTGCCGCTCTGGGCAGTACCGGTGGATTGCCTCCTCCAGTGCCCACTAATATTCCAATGATGGCTCCCGGGATGGGGATGGTACACGGTACCGGAATGGTAAGCATTGATTTCTTCGAAACGTTTTCTGGATCTGACGAGTTGTCCATTCTTTTAACTTAACTATTTATCCGCTGATCAGATTCCGTCATAGTGAGACTCCATTTTGATGTGGTGCGATGATTCCCGGGCTCCCGTAATCCACCAAGCTGAAGATTCAGCCTTACCTGAACAGCCAATGAATGGATAGAGGTTTGACTAGGTATTCTTTTGGTCCTCCATTTTACGGTTTCCTTTAAACTAATCACTCAGTCTGAAAAATGAATGAAAGAATAATTGGTCTAAGCAGACGGAATTCTATTCGGCTGCTGCTCGCTGTCTTTACTGACAGGTTCTTGCTAGAATTAAAGGCTATGGTTGAGACCTCTAATCGTTGTCCTAATTATTGTTTGCATGTCTTAACACTATCTATCCACCATCTCCCATGAGAACTACATGTCTACAACGGATTACGTATTGCACTGGCCATTGCACAGCACATCTAGACTGCGCTGCCCATTGCATCGAGCGGGATGGGTAATGTTGAACGTGCTGCACTGAATTTCTGAAGAGTCGCTCAGTCAAATGGTGCGAAAACATCGGTTCGTGAGTTATGAGAGATGAGTAAGAAATCCAAAAAATCCTCAGGAAGGTAGGATAAAGAGATGGGCTAATGTAACCAGCAAAATAGTAGTATTTAAGTTTGTAGTAATCGCCATGTGATCATTTTATTGAGGTTGATATTAGATCAATGCGAGAACCACTTATTCGATGAATTGTAGTCGCTTCAATAATCGGTAGGGCTTTGATCTCCGATGTTTTTCGCTAATTGAGTTACGCTCCCAGTTACACGGGTCCTGCTTCTTCCGTCTGTTCATATCACATCTACCATATCGCCCCTTATTTTGTGTTCCTCCTAAGAAATGGAAGAAGCCATGTGGAGG
>LUCM01001473.1:53927-82995 GCA_008360955.1 Fasciolopsis buskii | reverse complement strand
AGGCCAAAACAATTTCACTCAGTAAACTGACGCACTGTTTTCCTGATAAGAAACAGAATAAATAACTTTAATGATCTTCTCTGCATCCTAGAACAATCAGACGACAATTATCGTTTCTCCGTGGTCTCTTTTGGACCATTTATGGATTGACCATTTTCATAAATCTCCACACATTGTGGGATACTCATTTGGACCTTATGATTTAAGCACCGAAAAATTCTCCATCTCAGATTATTGATCTACAAGAAAGAATTAATCTTTAACATTTTCTCTTTTCCGACAGGTGGTTCGTTATTGTATCCTTGTAAGTTGTATTTCACGCAGCGTAACTAACTGAAAAGTTTCTGTCTAGAGAAATCTACAAGTTTTTCACTGCAATCAATGTATCATTCCTCACACGAGTTCTATTTAAGCTGCATAAATAGATCGTATATCCAGGTTCTTTGAACTAAGCATTTCAAAGGACATTTCACGCTGATAGGAGTAAATCCTGAACGTGTCGTAGTTGATTGTGAAGAACAACAACGAATTTATCAATCTATTTCATTTTGTTTTCAAATTTCAGCTGGTTCATTGACATATCCGGGTGAGTATATTTCATTTGGTTTCACAAGGATGGTATAGATGGACAGGAGCTGCTATCTTATGTTTCGCATTGTTGCTTGGTGCAACATGTCAATACATCGTGTCCCAATATTGTTACAGGTGATTGAGGTCGGAAAAAAACACATTCGAGGAGATGTGATGGTATTGTGCACTTGAACCTGCGCTTCACACTGTGGACGACCTACGCTCGCGTCCAATGTATGTTTTAGCTTTGTGTAGGTGTAGAGAAATGTAAGCTCGACTCCAGCTACCAAGTAGGTGTAGTCCACTGGTAGTGATTTGAAATGCCACATTTTTGGACGGTTATCGATTTTTAATTGTGCACAAACAGCTTACTTGTGGATCGGAATTGGGGAAGATTTGAATGTCAAATCAGGCCTCAGAATATCGGCGTTATTTCATGATTCGCGATCATCAATACTCCAACGTCCAGACCGCCAACTTAAGTAGAGTATCTGATTAGAATCACAATTCAACCGTTCGGAGCGTGAGCGGATGATAAGTCCATTTAAGAATCATATAGGGATTCGTGGGAGGATTCTCGTCGGTCAGGCGAGGTTAACCTTCAGAAACGGGACACAGGGCCCGAAAGTATTTGTTTTACTCTCGCATAGTCATGGATGAATAGCGTAAACAACCTTGAAACCGGTTTATTCAGAGAACCTAAAGCAGAAATAAATGACTTAATGTTTTTTGATGGTTCTCAAGTTGAATTTATTTCAGCCAGACCTAGTTAGCTTCTTTGGGGTAATCTTCCTAGCCGTTGGTTGCTGGGTGGATCGATGGTTGAATGGATTTGTAGTCAATCGAGGCGCAGAATTCACTTGTGCGCGTGCATACGTTACAGTTATTTGCCTGTCCGTCTCACAGCTACTGAAATATATGGCAGTGAACCGTGAACAGCAGTGATCATGCTGTCATTTTCTATCTAATCAGAATGAATGAAAGTGTTTGTACAGTTAGACTGTGTTTCGTGTGTTGGCTGCAGCAGCGTCTTTTCTTGTCCCGCCTGTGTAGGTCCACTCCCTGTTCCCCTTGGATATTCACTCTTTTTGTAGAGACGTGTAACTCCGGGGAAAAGGCAGTGGTGCGCGAGGCTTGCCTTGCTTTTTAAAGCTGAACGATGATGATGATGCCCGTCTCATGCCGATCAACCGCGCATCTGTTTGACTAGTCCACTGTAGGAAATCAGGTACAGCTTGCGTTGAACATTCGCACGGATCCGTCCGGGTATGGTGATACTGACCATAATGATGATGACGATGTTGAGACGGATAACAGTGACTGCGTAGAAAACGAGGTTGTGCTATTTCAAATGACGATTAGATGGTAGTGTCAAACCAGGGAGAAATTACATTTGTGATTAATATCTACGTTTTCCATTTTGCGATGGGAGATCGTTTATTAAGGCAAGTCGTCTTAGTAAGAATACATTTGTTTGGTCGACGAGCACAAATACCGCTCAAGTATTAATTTTTGCTTTCCCAATTCATAAAAATCAAAGCACGAGTACAAAATCCCACGAAAAACTAATTTCTTTTAGAATAATTAGCTTTTTTGTCAAAGGGTGCATGACTGCTTTCATTCTAAACCTTTTGCTGTAATCTGCTTGGTTCATGCTAACCTTGAAAATCACCTCTGAAGTAACCATAGTTCATGGCACCAAGGTGATATTGTTCGTTCTTTTATCGTTTAATCAACATAATCCCCTAAATACTGGTCATACGGTCCATATAAGCAACAACAACAATAATAACACCCGTAGTTATTCACAATAAAACATTCCCAATGAATGAAACAAAATGGTAGATGAATTTCAAGGCAAATTGATTTAATCGTTTGATCAACTTTTTCAAAATTCTGTCCTGCTTTGGGCACATTCTGTAAATTTGCAAATTTGCAACTAGAATTAAGAAATTTGTTTGTTACTTTTTATTTGACCGTGACAGGTTCATATCCGTCAAGTAAGTCACACACTTTTCGCCCTAGTATTCCACCAATCAGATTCACTTTCGGTTCATGTTTCCATAACGCGTTTGCCGAAAAATAGATAGAATTTACTTTAAGCATTGTAAACGACACATTTCAGTGTGCGAGTGCGGTGGTTATTCAGCATTAAAGTAATTGATTTTCTACCAACGGAATGTATAAATTCCACCCGCGAAGAACAACTATCCCAGAAAGTCAGTTACAGTGACTCAGAGATGACGTGGTAACCATTGGCCAGTCAGCAGTGAAGTCAATTCCGCTATACGATTAAGAATCAACGTGGTTGAGAGCGACGGACTGAAGAAGCCTTACGAAATTTTTGAATACTACTTTCCTAATAGTATTGACAAAATATGACAGATGAATGCTCTCAGTAAGTCTGAGGTTAGGAATAAGGTACTGGTCTCAAAGGTTCAGTCTTTCGAAGAGGTAATAATAAGGAATCTTGAAAAAAACAAATACAATTCCAAGAGATAGATTAATGAATGCAAATCTGGAACCAAATTGAACAACCGAAAACTTCACAGGCAGCAGAGTTAACGCACTGTTACTATACTTGAAATCAGAACTATATAAAAAGAATTCGCAAATTGCCAAACATATGTCCAACATGAGCGAGGTTAGGCATTTTTCATATGGTTCGAAACCGTACGATCATCTACAAAAAACCAACGAAACACGGTGAGACGAAAAATCTCGTTTTCAGTTATTCGTAATCGTGCAAACACATGACATGAAATAGGGTTTACAAATGTAAGAGGAATGACGGCTTACAGTTTTACTAGTCAAAATGTTGACTGTATGCATGTGCTATATACTGGTGGTTCTCGAAATTATGGGTTGGTGGATTCGCGCGCGTGCCCCGGGCTTGCAATAGATTCGAGAGATGTCCAGGGGCGACGAGTGCGCCAGGAAAGCTCCAGTGTGCGTATGAACAGCTTTAAAGGCACACAAAGGGGAATCGCATAGGAAAATTAATACTGCCCCAGCTGTAGATAAGACCCGAGATTTCACCATTCTTGATAGTCTATTCCGCACTTTGCAGATTTTTTTAAACGCTTCACTTACGTTCACCAAGGGGCTGAAAACACAGCCTTGAAGATAAATTTCATCGTTCCTGTTTAACCAAGCCGGATGGTGTTCACGAACCCGTTCGGATAGGCTTCAGGATGCATGGCCAATGCATGCGAACCCCAAAGGAACAATTGAATGGGTATACACAGAATAAGGACACGGTATCCGGCACGCTATCTTTTGAGCGTGACTGCAGGAGTGACTTTTGATGTAAACAGGATTTGCAGTTCTGTTGCACGGACGGCCTTATCGACAACTCAGGACAATCTGTGGCAGACTTCGTCTGCTGGAGCGCCAACCTTAAGGAGCAAACTGATGTACGGGGCTTTCTTTTATGTAGTTGGTTCCTTGTGTCTTTCTTTAGACTGTCCCATGGTTTTCTTAATGGAACTTTCAGGACAGCTGTTCTGCCCGAAAACATTCCGGAGGAAACATAGCGCCTTCTCTATAGTATCTCCAATGCAGATGCTTCGTGCCCTGTTGATTAGGCAGCCTATTAGATTTCATTAATTCACAAGAAACGGCTGAAATGAATACACTGGTCGTTCCATTTAACTCTTTTGTGTACGGATAAATTCTCGCAGTCATCCACCCGACGACTTGGGCAAACATCTAAGTACGCTATCTGGTCTTTTTCTTCCTTTTCAAGTGGTAATCTGACATTTCGGTGAATATTTTTGGATGTGTGCAGCTTGTGTGTGTGTGTGTGTTATAGTTATTACCGTCTACTCAACCAAATGATATTATAGAGTGTAAACTGTCCGATCAATGGCAGTAATAGGGTACTTTCACATTTCGCCATAAAAACGTCAGCGAATATAGGCCTCAGAGGGATCACATTTGCACCGATTATTATTCGACGATAAAACTCCCAATTAAATTTGAATTGGACATTTAGTTTGCACATAAAAAGAAGTTGCACCAGTTCATCATCGAAAATATTAGTCATTATAGTTTTTCACGAAAAGATTCACGACCGACCTAAATCAATTGTTCGCTGCTCGATACGTTTGTGAACAACGTGGTGACCACGAATGAGGACATTCGGTTTCCCGGATGATCTAAATTTTGGATGCTTTCCAAGAAATTGAAGGTACTCCATAAGCTGTGTTCTGAGACGGCTAATCTTATCGCTCGAGCAATTTAGTTCACCACTTCGGTGCCATGTGATATAGCGACTTGCTCATGTCCAAGGCAGGCCCCAAAGGAACTCCTTCCTTGAGTACCTTCGGCAGTTCGTATTGTCTCGGACTAATCGTCTCGGTTGTTTGTATCCGCTCAGACGTAGTTGCATTTATGATACTCTTGTCTTTCAATAATCATGTTTACTTGGCGATTGATTTTTTTCTATTTGTATCATTTATACACTCTCGGTTGGGTTAAAGGTGAACAGACTTAATCTTGTCTGTGTTGTCCAATTTGCTGAGGATTACGGACTTCATGCATCCTTTGCCCTGGTCTGGATAAAATAAAATCATTATTGATCGGTAAATCCTTAAGGCGTGCTACAAGGGTTTTGTAGTCAAAGTTCATTTGGTTGACGGTTTGGTATATCTGTACTGAGCAGGCATTGACCACAGTAGTATCAGGTTTCTCTAACTCTTGTGGTGATGATGGAACCAAATCTGTGACTTGTGCGAAAGGGTTCTCATATTCGAGTTCCCTGCCCAACTGTATACTATTAAAACCGAGGCAACAAAAGTTAGCTTCAGGCGACACAAACACAGGCAACGAATTATTCAAGTAAAATTCGAATCACTGAAATGTATTAGCATCTGCAGAACAATTAAAAACATCTTGTCGCAAAAATGTTACCCCACAGATTTCGACGCGAGATAAAAGAGAAAAAAACAAAGTCCGGTAGAAAAACAACAAAATTAAACAAACCATTTGGAACAAATTTGAGGAAACAATGGATCTGCATGCACGTGCTAAGGTTCCAGTTGTTACTTGGCAGCAGAAAACACTCAAACGGAAAACAGAATGGAGAGTAATGAAAAACAGACTGAAAATAGGAAGTCGAACAACGGTACAGAAGAACACAGATTTCGAATGCAAGAAAGCCACTGATTACTGCACTGGAGCAAATGAAATTAGATCTCATGGCTGATACATCAGGGGATGAAGACGGTGAACACTCAATTTTTATTGAATGATAATCAACAAAATGGTTCTTCTGTTTCTGATAAGAGTATCAATGCCGATAGAACTATTTGGCTCATTTGTTTACCTGTCCCGAGTTGCATGTTCTAGAGGTGTTCAATTTTTCTAATGTTCAATTTCACTTCACAGCAATATCGATTTAACACATTAACCGCAATTAAATTGTGTAAATATGTATATACAGTTTATTATTCCATGGTTGAAACAGGAGTAAGCGCTAGAATTACGTAACACTTGCTAGTACGTGACACTGTCGAGTACGAATTAAAAAAACGACCTTCACGAAATAGCAAAGTACCAATCGATTGTTCAACATAAATTTACGGCACTGAACAGCAAGTAAATTAACTCGTTGACAAAAACAGCTTCAGACGTAGAGAACTGCAGCTACAATAAAATCATTGGCAAAGAAATTTCGCGTTCATATTTGTAACAAGACAGGAGTGGGTTTGAAAATTTAAACACTTCGACGTGCAATGTCTTCCAGAAATTAAGGAATGCAAAACGACTAAAGAAACAAAATCAAGAATAAGAATTGCGGCATTTGCAAGCGGAAATAATTAAGTGTTATTTTAATATAACGCGAAAGTAGGAAGGTCAGGAATCCACATTGAGGACTCTCATTGATATTCCAAAATTAAACAATTCAGTTTGGACAAAAATTGACTCTGCGTCCACGCGCTCTGTTGGCAGTTTTCATCTCGAGGAAAAATGCACTAAGACGGAAAACAGAACGGAGAGTAATGAAAGATCGACTGCAAAATAGGAAGTTGAACAACGATGCAGAAGAACACAGGTTTCGAATGTAAGAATGTCACTGATTACTGCCTGAGCCACATCACTTATTAACTTCGATCATTGATTCCGGAGATCTCGTGGACCCCAAATCTGTAATACAAATGCACCCACACAAGCCAGTCCACTGGTTAAAGCTTACATACATTTTACCCATATCATCGATTGGCAAACTCGAACACCTAACGAAACCATTGTCAACCTCGAGAACAATTGACAGAGGTGAGCAGTCGTGTGTTCCGGTTTGAGCGAAAACTATGTTCCCAACCATTTCAAACTATTTATATTCACTGCCTGTTTCTATGACTCGAACCTGTGGAAACATCATACTTAAAACTAAATCTCTATTGCCATTTACTCACGAAATTCTCTTTCCTTATTCTGTCAGTACTACCAAAACAACAGTACTCAATCATTATAAGTTCTGCATATTTTTCTGCTTCTCTGGTGGGCAGAAGTTCGGGAAAGCCCAGAGGCAATGCTGAGCCTTCCACCCGTAGTGCAATATTCGATTCCCCCATTATTTGGTGAGAAGACATCCATTTGAGGTACGACCGCCGGGTGAGATGTCACTGCCCAAATACCTATCTATCCATCTTCATCCAGTTGCTTCCTTGCAACAACAACATTCAGCCTCGAGCCTATCCAATCCTGTGACAGCACATCACACCACGAAGGTGCAAAACGCATCGAGAACATGCATGCACTATGTTTCAGAGACGTGTGCCCGAGAAAAAACGCTGCAACTTGCCAATCTACAGTCAAAACTCAATTATTTGTAACAGTCCAGTTTTGCAAATGAAACAATCAAGGTCTCCAAATGAGCATAAACCGCTAATTCCCTCAAAACGGGGGAAATAAGCAATACACGTGACCATCTCAGTGATAAAATCGCGGAGGAAAGTGGGAGAGTCAACAACCCAGACGAACACCACATCCCGTGATGAATTCGGATGAAAGATCACCATGAGTGTGAACTCAGCATTGCTGTTCGCATAGAGATTGGGTGAGTGAAATGAATTCATCTGGCTCAGCCCCTCAATAACAGGCAAAATCAAGGAACAATGCGATCGATTGAATTCAATGGCGCCTTCAGATTAAGAAAGGCAGAAATCTTGGGTCCACGAAAAAGGTGCCTATGTTCTAAGATTTGTTGCAAAGTGATCATTCCTTTAGTAACAAGTTTATCGCGATCACTACCACCAGCACCTTCAGCTGGTCGTCTCAAATCCAGTCCAATCCCAAACCCGATTAATCGAGCGAAAAAGATGAAGTGCGCTATGGCAACTCAGCTCGACAATTTCGTTCATTTGTCGTAATCAAATGGTTCGTATAGGTCCAAACAAAATCGAGTTCATTATCCGATTTTCCCCTCCTAACGGTCTCTTTGTCCAATCTTTGGTCTTCTTCTCGAATCTCGCCTTCGCTCGCCTGTGAGCGTGTCACAAAATCAGACCACTTCAAACAATACACGAATCAGAGTCCTTGAATAACTTCATACTTATCCTCGAGCTTGCTGGGAATGTAATTCCCCGTTTGTGTGTTGTTCAACTGACATCGAAGACGTTTGTCACTCACGTTTGATCTTCTGAGTGTAGTCGTGCTTCCCCTCTGTACGACATATCACACCGAAGCAAATTGACCTTGTGGTTAAGGCATCCACACTTAGCCTCCCTTTACAATACAGTTGCGAGAGAAACGGAATTGGACTTGATTCTCATGCATACAACTTCCGCGAATACTAGATGGTTGGTGGACGAGAATGGCCGCGAGCAATTTGGATGCAATACTTACTAAACTAATTCCTTTCTGGTTTTCACATGAGGATCTAACATCTTTCTGTTAATTTGTCGCAATCACCACGTCACTCTTTTTTCTAGCACTAATTTTCTTTTCGCAAATCGGTTACAGGAGTTTAGTTAACTCCGGTTTTATAATTTCGGCGCTATCCTCGAATAATTCTAGTCGTAGGTTTTCTGGTCATGCCACAGTATACATTTTTATAAATCCTCTCTTCCTCTTTATTTTCATTGCAAATAGATGATTGTTTTCTGCCTTCATCGGTTCATTTGAAGGTATTGGTGGCAAGCGCACTGTGGATATGGGCCAGTTGAACTGCTCCCTGAATTTAGTGTTCAGCCAGCCGAACGTGAATCTAGACCCATATTCGATTTCTAATTCACGGTGAAAGGGCCAATCTGGTCTGCTACTCATTTCGTTGGATTGCACCTCAAATGATAGGGTATTTTCTCATCATTTGGTACCTCGTTTCTGAAAATGATGGAAAGGTGACGATTAATTTAGTGCATTCGCCTGTCACTTTGGAATCGTCCATGTTAATCGATTGAGATAAGTTTATTTTTGAAAGCTTGTTCAGAGAGCTGCCCTGGAAACTTCATGGGATATTTGGAATTGAAGACTCAATTTGGTTCAGTTCTACCGTGGATATTGCATTGGGTATGATTAATAAGAACCACAGTAACATGGAAATGCGTTCACCTAAAATAAGGCGATACTTCATACGCATAGAAAAAACGAAACTGGAAACTTATTTTTATATCTTCTAATCAATAATTTGGCAATCGAATGAGCGCGTAGTAGCCCTTACTCCATCTCTGATTACACAGCCAACTGCTCGGATGTGTACAACAATTCAGTAGTGCCGATCGTCTATACAGATCTATTGTCGAAATGCGAATTACCAATGATAATCAGCTTTCAGATGTTTTGTACGCCCATATTCTTGACCCGTGGAGAAACACAGGAGATAATAATCTCCTCCATCCAGATTCGTGAATTGCTCAGTGGAAATTAAGGACTGTCCGTGAGTTTAATGCTTTTCTGTGCAATGAAAAGTCCATCACGGAGCTTCGGTCAAGTATCCAGCTTTCGTTTTCACTACTGACAGTAGTATTCCTGAATAGGTGCTGGTGAGGTTCGTCTTGGCATAATGGCAGAACTAATAACTTTGGTTTCAAAGCATCGCACAGTCACATTCACTGATGGGACATTTCACTGGAAGCAAGCCGTGACTTGGCATATCACTGATCCGGCTGAACGGAATCTAGTATAATTACACATACCACGGCGTAGTTAAGAGGGGTATCCCTGTGTCTTTCATTTAACTTTTTGCCTGCATGCCACGATAACAATATGCTCTGTGTGTTTATGAAAGCAGTATCTTGCGATAGTTATGGTAGTCTCAAGTTCACTATCTGGATATGCACCCTTACAGAATCTTAGTTTTATTGTCCACTTTTCTTACTCTAATCAGTTTGTAAACAGTGCGCCAGTGTAGAAAATGCGACTTGTCAGTGTGTTTTGGGAAACCCAACATACCTTCGAGCGTCGTTATCACACTGCAGCAGACTTTGATTTTTGGGTCATTATTGGCACTAGCACAACTTATTTTGCACGTACGAAAATCCCTTGTTCAGAATTTCGCGTTACTTGAATAAAGGTGCAAACTCTGAACCATTACCCAATTGGGACCGAAAGTATCATGGCCTTCGGCTAGTGTAGCGAGCTCAACCTGAAACCCCATAAATCTCACAGGTCTGGTCGATCGGCGTCTGCACGATATGAATCGTGCGCGTGCTCTTAGCATTTTCCATTAGACTTCGAATCCATACGAAAACACTGAGGATAATTTCCAGTCTGTCTCTGTTTCCTCATTGTCACTTTACTTCTGAAATTGTTGCGGCTCATTTTTCAAGCCTTGCTTTAGAACTTGACAACTGCTGCATCTAAGGTGTTTTGCGGTCTTTGGCCACACACAACACATTACAGTCCGGCAGTTGATTCATCTAGAGCTGCTAAGATCGACTTTGCGGTTGATCGTGCGTAACAGACCGGACCAGAGAATGAGTCAACCTCAAATATGTCGGTTATGCGATACAGATTGGCTATTCGTGAAGCTGTGAACGTATGCTTCAAAATTACCAAGAGATTTTCGTGACATTAAAATGGGCCTATGGAGTTGTGGCGTGATTGTGCTTCCGTTGATTGAATTGTTTATATCAGCGCCATTACCTGCAAACGTTCTTCAACTCACTGTTGTTCCAACACAAAACTTCGCGTTGCTGCCTACAATCACACTATATGTGCTACTGTTGTGTCCAGAATAAACCAAAACACATTTCAGGCAATAGCATAATTTCTTTGAATCAATCGTGAGCTTATGCGTGTGGTCGATTCACTCGGTCTAGTGATCTGGCAAACACAGGAACCGTTGTTGCTGTGTGACTCTGTAAGAATCTATGGCTACCTGCTGCGTTTTTCCGTTCAGCCACTAACACCAAACCCGGTAATAACTGTTAGCTACTAGCAGCGCTGTCAGTAGTAAAAAAGGAAATTTGAATTTTAAACATTTAAATTTTGTGGGTTTTTTCACCACGGATGAGTAAGGATTTTTGTCATAATTATCCTCGTTTGTCCGGCCAGCTAACAAGTTGGAGATCAGTGCATCTAAGACATGGGTGATGCTGTTTCCGTAATGTATGTAAAGCTCCCCTATCAAAGGCTATCAGGAAATTCGTCAGGTATTTAGAGTTAGTTGCTCGGATTTCCACCGAAACTAAGGAACATCGGTGAACTAAAATTAACAATGACAACGCCATAGTTTGGTAGAATCGTCGGAAAAACATCCATTCCAAAAGACACCGAAATTCCTGACTGCCTCGGGGATTATTTCGCAACTTGCCAACTTCACAATGCGTACGAAATTCTATTCTGGCCCAAGTTATCAGTACCAAAATCTCCATGAAATAAATCATTATGTGATCACTGATAACACTGCCCTTACTTTTATGATGTTATCATTATATCGTAAGCTTCCTTCAGAGTCATCCTGAACGTAACCCAGATTACAGTCCTAACGTGTGCAAAATTTTCCGCTCACTCGGAACTGTAAAGATTTTCATGTTCTAAAAGCCATAGGGCAGGTCGAACCAGAAGGACAGCAGCCATTGCTTCATTCGTGTTAGAAATCACTGGCAGTGAGCATTCATCGCCCCCGAACTGGGAGATGTGAACGTGAAGAAAGACTGTCATCCGAATGCCCTAGGCACTACGCAAATGGCCAAGCTGTCAACAATTTATTGAAATCCATCATATGATGATATTGTGCCTGATCGTAACTGATTTGTGTCGTCTCTGGCTGCTGGCGTAAAGCAATCAACTCCCACCGATCAATGATCTCTCTGCAGGTAGCCGAATTCCAAAGAAGGCTTTGGACATGACGTACAGAGTTCAGTTACTCGACATGTTTTAGTAGTGGGAAGTACTGTTTACACGAAACTATTATCCATGTGATATCAATGCTCAGCACAAGGCTGACTACCCCTAACAAGAACAAAACAACCGTTCATTGCTTCCACAGTTTGCTAATGGTGAATTCAGGGTTAGTAACATGTGATGAATAATTTCCGAAAGCGTGTGTATATTTCAACCTCAGCTTTGTCTTCTAGGAGCAACCGAAGACTTCTACACCAAGGTGAACAATTAACACACGTAGGAAAACCCGGGATATCTCGGGTAGCACACACAGACCCAGAGGAACATTCATCAACTGTCATTTTCTGTCGGCTTGATTATACGTATGTAAACATAATTCCCTATCATGCGCATCCATATATTTGTTCTGTAAACGTTTACTGATCTCAGTTTCATCTCATTTTACTTACTCTCTCCCTCATACCCTATCGATGCAGACAGTATAGCTCAAGGTAAGAGAAAACCTTCTTTCGATGTCGGATATCTGTGAACTGAATGGATTACCCGTTCTTTTGGCCAGGAATCTGTTAAAGCTCTCTGTTTGACAGTGAAGGTGGGACAAGATAGCGATAGAAGTTTTAGTTAATAAATTGTTTAAACCATGAAACAACCTACTAAACACGGTTTGTTTTATTCCAGTCATTACTGTCAGAGGACTCGTTTATTTGAACGGGCGAAGTATAGTACCAACCTCAGCTAACTCGAATACCTTGAAGTCGCAACTTTGTTCAAACGTGAGTTGACCAGAAGATGGTGTTTTGGTCTCTGTCCAAAGAATAAGATGATTACGGAGGTAGACGATAACGGATTGAAATTTCCTCCATATTTGCGATTTAACGCGTGTATAATTTGGATTGTAAATTTTCTTTTCTAACAAACAAAAGCCCTGCTGTCGTCCTATTTTTTTAGATCCAATCCGCGGTGTTTTCCGATTCGACTTTGTCAAACAGTTACCTTGGCTGTGCAGTACGACAAATATCCACCGACAAGGTGGACACGCGAATATCTTGGAACTTACAAACTCTGCGACCAACCTACTCCAGCGTGTCGTCTTACTCCTTCCAGTCACGTGTGCGTTCAGCTATACTCAGTAGACAGCCGGCGAATAGTTACTACTACGGAACAATAAGCAAAATATCTGGTTAGTGGTTGACATTGCTCAATGCAATTCGCTTTAAACAAATTACTCAATTATTATCGCTAGTGGTCGATTATGATACGCTGAAACTGTGTTAGTTACTGGACAGACCAGATAAGATTTTTTCAACAGATGTTGGCCCCGTGCGAGAAGTTCCGTTATTGATAACCTCATAGAGGGCATATGTACCAGCGGTAGTATGGCGGTGGACGCCGTTTTCCTTCAAAAATAACTCTGCGGAAGAATATCTGCACTTTTCTTATCAATATTTAGCCAAAACGACCCAATCTTTTGGCGCGAACAGCAATCTTTCAACCTTGAACTATAGTCCGTCGTCCAATTCTCATCCCCGCTGGCCTTCAGCCTTCACGCACAACCTTTGTCCAGGCCAAGCACCCTAAGGAAAGTCGAATAAAAGCCTACCGGATTTTTCAGAGGTCATCGAATGTTGACAGTTGTTCTTTCACCTTGACTGATTTTTTGTATCCTGATAGGCAATCCAGTGTATGACATGGGCAAACATTAAAATTTATCGGCATATCCTGTGTTTGTCACGTGTTAGGAAACCATTTTCATAAAGACTTATTTTACAAAGCTGGATGGATAGATGACACAGGGCGAACATAAACTTCAATTGTACTTTCATAATCGCATCAAATGGTGTAATGTAAAGAAATAATTACAATGTCTGTGATACCCCTGCATCGGCTGCGTCAGCTGTTCTTAGACTTCATGTGTGTCCACATCGGAGACTAAAGAATGGTAATCGCTCGTTGGATTATTTTACACCGTCGGCATCTTCATCACGACTTGCAAGACCAAAATAACATGCTATTATTTTGCTCTGTCGTCATTTACTTACAGGGGTAGTACGGTTTGCACACTGCTTAATAGCTTTGTCTACATAAGGTATCTCCTAGACAACGTTAGGATCTAGCACATGTTGGTGGGTTGTAATAATATTGGCCGTAAAAGACGTGAAAATGCGCTCACTTAAAACTACAGAAAGCCTCAAGATGAACGCTGAGTTCTACAATCAAGCTTTATCAATATTTGTTCCCTTCAGAATGTCCCGGTACATTGTAATCTGACTGGCTCACAGCGAGTGGCGTGGTTGGGGTTTGTCTATGGAGGCTAAAGGTCTTTGGGTTGAAACCAATGGATTGTAAATTGCAGCCAACAAAATGAGAGCAGATCTATGTAGTCATTGTTATTCTTCCGATAAACAGCTATAAATATTGCCAGTATTCATAATTACCGAGAGAGGACAAGTGTCTCCTGATTTTTTTCCAAAATTAGTACGAACGACCAAAACCACTGACTTCAGTCAGCTTTGGAAGTGACGCATGGTTTCGCGACAATAGCATCACAAAGCTAGAGAGAAAAAATCAATATCGAAGGTTTCTAGTTTCGCAAACTTTGTTCAAACTTTCTAAGCCCAATCTCAATAGGTCATCGGAGGGAAAGGACTGTCGAAGCTATTTAAATTCTCCCCGAAACGATCACCAGTGATGCAATCTATTCCAGTCCGCAAAGTCTAGGCTTTTTGTTTGATTTTTCCGCCTTTATTTTTAGGTAACAGCTGGGATGCTAGTTAAGCAATTATTATCCATACCCGTGCAAAGACAAACAGTCACATCCCGTTTTTTCCGCTGAATTTCCACGTTATTTGCTTACGCACTCCGTGGGTTTCTTGGGTAGTGTCTTATTTAAGTCATTTGGAATATAACCAAGATTGATGAGCTCACGCTGGAGCTGCGGCAGTATTTCGTCGAAATTTTTGTCTAGCTATCGAATTCTGCATTTAAAAAGCATACTGGGCAAACGATAATCATGAGAAAATCGGTTACACTTCTGAGATACCTCTTCCAACTCAGACAAAACATTCTTCCAAAATACCTCTTTGTTTACGCTGGGCGTAAGCAGATGCACTGTCATGGTATGCAGCCGTTTGTGTTCACAATCTGCAGTCACAGAGTTGAAGCACATTTCGAAATCCTCACCTCTTTGCCTTATAAGCCGTGTGGTTACCCCTTCACCGGAACTCACCTACTGCTCACAAAATTGAAGGTCACCCGTCATGCAGTGGTAATGTTGTGATCGAAGCAGTTAAGTCAAGAAATTACCACAAAGAATGCCAAGTTTTGGTTGGGTTGATTGTCTTAACAGTACGTGTAAATATCGACGACATAAGGAAGCTAATTTTCATGCTATAGTTATGCTAGGACTCTCAAATTTGTTACACCTACTAAAACTGAGCGATCGTCTTCAGGCTGAGATAAACAACCTGCCGCATTATCCAAACTCCATTAGTAATGATTGGCCAATTTGACGAATAAGAATTTCGATCAGTAAAGTGGATCCCCAAACCCGTGCAGCAACTGTCCCCGTTTGTTTTGGTATTAAAACCAATAATTCAACCAGTTTACAGATTTAGATCTCAACTACTTGTGAGTACTGTGTAGGGATGACGTTGTTATGTTTGACTGACTACCACCGGGAGTGCACACTTAGTGCACAGGTCTTGGATCATTTGGTCAAACGAACATCAGGGAAGCTTTGGATTCGATAGAGCCCTTCAGTATTGCATTTTCAGTCGCCCCGTGAACATTTTTCATAAACAAAGAAGACAAATTCCATTACGTTCAGTGATATAATGAGCACGAAATATAATCCCGACTCACATCTCCACGATCTATAGAATTGGTTCCCATGCAGCTACCGAGTGAAATTCAATTGCACCATGAGATAATGCAATACGGTCTCTCTTCGGCTGGATCAGTAGCAATTTTGCCATGCAGAACTATCTCAAACCAAGGAAATAGTCATATAATGAAGTGGTAATTTTGATGGTTACTCAATCTCTTTAAGTAGTACAAATGGCTAAGCGATAAAAGGTTGGCGTGAGCTTTACCAATAATACTATTCAGTCATAATACCACTTCTTTAATTACGCTTTACCGAATGTATCCACCAATGAATTCATATATCCAAGTAGTTTTTATAGGACCAGAAAATTTACTTCGCTAAATTTCCCTTCTTCTCCTCGTTCACATCAGGTTCTTATGAAATCACGTGGAAATTCGGTGTGACACTAGTGGCACTGATTCTTGTAGCCTGTTCAACCGAATACGATTGACGTGGCTCGTGGCACAGGAAGTGACTTTTCATTCTTCCATCTATCAGCACGATTAAAACACCTCACTCATTTTTTTATGTCAACAACTGGGCGTCAGTGTGACACAGGCTTCATTATTTTTCCATCCACAAAGCCTAGGATCTTTACATTCTCAGAAAACCTTGATTTGACTGAATCGTTAAAAATAAAGTGCTTCACTGCATCACAAAACTGCCTTTTGCATTTCGTTGGCTTCTCGGTCACCTTGTGGACATTAGGCTACAAATCGGTTTAGAGAGAGGTCAGCATAAAATTCAAAAAACCGAAGTGAACATTTTCCACCTCATGCACCACTCACCAATTACCAAATGCGTTTTTTTGAACTCGCGCTTCTTGTTGTTTTAACGTCCTAATATCGTTCAACCGTTTTTGAGCCAATCGAAATGCTTTCAATGCCCCGAGCTTGAGATTGGCCCTAAATGATTTTACTTTTTGCACTTTATGGTTGATGTGATTAGTTTTCATAACTTAAAGTGAAAAGACCCGAGAGGAGATTTGATGGTTTTATATTAAGTAGTGGTTGTAAATAGCATCATAGCAATTTTGAACTGATTCCGTTTTGGTTCGAGTCACTTTAATTGTTGCTTATTCGTCGAACTTTTTTTCGAGAGGCGCATGCAATTTTGATCAGCGTGAATAAGCGGGTTTGATTTCGTCTCGTTCATATCACACATATGATCTATCATATGAATAAAGTTTGGATTCAGGTGAGTAAATCGACCACACCGCAGTCAGGATTTTGGACTTGTGGGTAGTTAGGACAACTGCCGAATGAACGGCGAATTCAACGGTTACGCTGGATGAATAGATGGGCAGAGCGAATCGCGGGACATTCTTTCTAGTCAACACCAAAGGCTTTTCTATTGCGGTTCTATGTTCACTTCTTTCGATATTATCCTGTTTTACGTTTGCCCAGTAAAACACTAGACAACGTCATTTCATGCATTTGATTCTTTATCACGATTGGTTGAAATACCCGTCTTAGTTGTCACTTGACTGAAAGGAGTATTTTTTCGGATAAACAATTATCTTTATGGAGTCAAACGATTCTCAGGTTTACAATCTTGGTGCACATAAATCATAGGTTTGCCGGAACAGTATGAAACTAGGTCAATAAATTCTGAAGACATTTTATATCTTCCGCTGACTGCGCGTTGAATATTTAGATATGATGTGTTTTTATACTTTATTATCAACATTTACGAAGTTATAGACATAATACGTGGAAAGTTATAGCAATTTAAGTTTAATTTCAGTTAAAATTGCACTGATGCGAAAACATTTTCGGTGAAGCTTGGATAGCATGAATTTAATTTCCTCAAAGGGATACAGCCACTGATTTGGCTTGTCTATAACACACTCGGGATGACAATGAACTCCAGAGTTCCAATGGCCAAATCTCTTAATCCATTGCTTGGAAATGGCCACAAGGATCATGCGATTTCGGAACAAGCCTGTCCGAAATCCGCGTTCTACGTGGGAGAGTTGACCAGTCAAACTTTGCAGCTAGTTTTCGTGTTGATTTTGTCTTATGCGGGTTAAATCAGCTGAAATTAAATGCACATGCCAGGAATTCATTTAATATGTCCCCGCTACAATGTGATTTCTTTTGAACTCAGCACCATTTGCATGGGATTCACTGAACAGCTGCGGTAAGGAAAATTATCGCAATTTTGGCACATGCTATTGATAACACTGTCATAAGGATGAAAGACGCTGTTTGAAAATTTCTGGATTTATTCATTTCATAGAGCCACAGATGGCGGAAGAATTTGATTGCTCTTGTGCTTTTCAAGCGCACTAATTTATTAGGTGCTATTAGTGTGAAAAATGTTTTTTTCTAGAATCAACAAGTGTCGGTGTTGTGAAGCACCGTTCACTATATTTGTCCGAAGTTCAACTCATCTTGGTCTGGCCATGTTCAGAAATTCACCGTTGACACTGTCATTTACTGATTGAAACATTTTAAAATAAGTACCATAGAACTCATTTTGCGCAAGAATGGTCGTGATCCGTTTCGTTATGGAAGTTGAACCGAATGAAAATAACATACTGGTGCAAAGCTAAACACGGTAACAATAAAAATGTGTCACTTGGAGTGCAGATTGAAAACGAGGCTAAGTAGGTTTATACGGTGTCCGAGATGTGTCACTCGTTTTCGCTTGTGCTACCTTGGTGTAACAGTCGAAACCTGTTTGAGCTTTAATTCTGACAGTCATTGAAAATCCCGTTGTTACTACATTTTTCATTTTACAGTTTTCTGAATGATCACAGCAAACAGTCATCGTGAAATTCAGAATCTGGCTTAGCGTTCATTTAGCCGAGTGTACGAAATAAGTGACTTCGCTTTGTGTGAACTCTTAGAAGTTAGGTGAATGAGAAACAGTTTGCGAAATTAGCAAAGTTCTTCGATCATAGACCAAAAGATCAACGTCCAGTGACTAACCGAGATTGGCCTTGATGGACAACTGTAAGATTTACAAGTCCGTTATAGCCTGCAAAACCATCCCTTATCTTACGCACTTTGCAGTTGATTTGATATTGTACTTTCATTCAGCTCATTAGTACTGTTGATGGGTGTGACTGGTCCACCAGGATGAAGCTTCGCCTTCGCATGTAAATATATATGCTCTTTGTCGAAGAGTCCACAGAAGAATCACAACTGTGATTCGTTGATAATTCTTTGTCAGTTGGGCTGAGCCAATTTTAGGAACGAGGGCAGAATGCCCCAGAATATACAAATGTATATATGTATATACAAGTAGTCAATAGTATCTGGATGCATGAACAAAAAATATATATAACCGTATGCCCTTTGTACTTGCTTGCCACTCTTGGATTCTGTACTGAAAGCATCAAGTTGTGGCTTGTCTTCCCTGTGTCTCAAACCACTTCGGAGTCATGCAAGTAAGAACACGATGTTTCAAACAGTTTCTGGCAGATAGATTCCGATTCATTTTCAAGATAGCACCGGATCTTGCAGTCCTATGCGATTCCTCCGAAGTCTTTCATGTGCTAGGCAGAAGGGTAAATTAGGAAAATCGGTGATTCCTATCTTTTTGCTGGCTTGATATTCATTGGTATGTCTGCTTTTTCGTGTAGGTCCACTATCACCTCAAAAAACGCATCCGAAATCATTCGATCAAAGTTGCACTCACTGCATAAAACAATGTGTACAAGTAAAGGCAGATATGAGGTCTGATAACGAAAATCCCTGGACTAATGTTATTTACAAAGTGTGTCCTATCAGGAGTAGATTAGTAAAAAGTTATTATGTCTTCTTTGGACTCTATTAATCCCGTGTATGAGGGAATAAATGCAGTACTCCTAAGTATAAATGTGCCAGATTCTGCATGAAACCAGAATGTGTCCTGGGTTTTGATTACTGTCAGAATACAAGACGGGATGCCGTCCTCGAACGCTGTGAAGACCTGCCTTGATAGTAAGCTGACCCATAATACCTTATGTGCAAATCGATAGACATACACAATAATGTCTTGATAGGATTAAAAAAGTGCGACCGACAAACTGACGACGAGACAATAAAATCATAATATGTATTTCGAATATCCAGAAATTTATCGGTGGAATGAGGACGTGATACTGAAAAGACATGCTTGTGGGCGGGATTGCGAACATGATGGACTTATCGTTAGTGAACTGCGTGAATAATCTAATGCAGTTTTACCCTCGTGCGAGAAAGACTGTTTGCAGTGTCCGAAATCAAGACCACTGGTCGGGCCATGCCACCTTCCGAGATATGACGTGGGAGATTGTCTGTTATTGGCAGATGGGGTCGGGTTCATGCGCGTTACAGTTTAGACTGATTACAATGGGTGATCAGTAATTCCCGAGTGGGCCACCGTGGATCACGAAGAATGGAAACCTTTGACGAACCGTGGGGCACGATGACGAAGGTCCATGCCATGGATGACGGACTTTGGCGGCGATGTCGGGGTCTGAGGCTGATAGAGAGGGATCATATCATCAACTTGATATTTTCGTTTCTTTACATTCTGGAAATAACTAGATTTTTGACATCGATGTCAATACAAGAGTTTCTCACGTGCCAGTTTATGAGTTCGGGTTAGTGCAGCGTGTAAATAATGCGCATACGAATCCATATCGAATGCAACTCGAGGCACTAAATTTCTCCTGGTAATACAATTTTATTATCAAAACGCGGTAGGCCGGTGAAAGCCCAGCGATGGAGTGTTGGGTGGCCCGGTCGGTCAGTAAAGCCGGCGACAAGCATTCGCCCCATTCATCGCTACGTTCTCGATCTACAGTGACCTGCAGTAAATGTTTTAGAGATTTGTCATTTCTTTCTGCGATCCTGTTTCACCGTGGATGATAATGGGTCGTTCGGAACTTCTAAATTTTGAGGACGTTGCGTACGCTTCGAAGAATGTGATTTTTAGACGACGACCTCATGTTTGGGTGCAGAAATTCTGGAGCCTCCAAAATGAAAAATCAAAGCAATAACAAAAACATCCGCGACGGATAGTGCGTCTTATCGCATTAGGGATAAGACTGCACATCCTTTTCTAAAATGGTCACCATTGCTAAGTCATATCAGTTCCCGATCTTGTTGATCGGTGACGGCCACTCTAGGTCGACTTCCAATCGGTAGTCGGGTCTCTCGACGGCACTTATCTGTACCGGATCTTTTGACTGAGGGGCGACAGACTTGTCTCTGGAAATTTTCACATCGTAGACATTAGGCCAATGTTGCTGTTAGTTGAAAGCTACCTTTATCTTTTCACTATCGCTGCCTTAGTTTAACGAATGTCAGCGTGCTCCAAGTACTCATTTAGACCATTAGTTGCAGCGCAACGATGCGATGCAATCTACCATCAATAAACACAACCACAAACCATATGTTTCAGAATTTTCTTATGGCCATGCGCTGACTGCGTCTCTCAGTCCCTCTTGGTTTCGGCCTCACATATTTTTAACACCGATATATGAGCTGTAAATCAGGGTTGTTTGCTTTCGACTGTGCTTATTGCTTGTTGTCGGCAGTCAGTTGACAAGTGGTAGTAGAGGTTATCTCGTGAGGATAACGCGAAAACCCCGCAACGACGGAATCGACAAGTAAAATCATATTCTTGCAGCTGCTCTTCATCTCGTAAGCCGTCATAAAGGGCCACAGAAATTCTATAACTTGCAGAGGGTGATGATCTTTGCGAACAGTAAATGGCCGCCCGAGCAGATAAACTCGAAAGCGTCTTAGGAGAACATTAAAGTCCGAACTTCACGGCAAGTCGCGCTGCTTAGGAGTTCAACTTGTCCAAGTCTTGAACGACACATGAAATCCTCCTTTCTACATAACCTTGAACTTGTAGTAACTATGTCGATTGTGGTGGCATACACTCCAGCTTCCAAACTGAAATAACCCACTCCAGGATACACGCCTAGGAATACTGATATAAGTGGTGATGTTGACCGGCCCTTCAAGATTCAGGAAACCGTGACACACTTGTTGGTTTACACAAAACTACAATTCTCTTCCACCAGACGATGCAGAAGAAAACAAGGGCTACAAAGCCCTGTATACACCTGCGGTAATGGGGTGTAGAACCTAGGAAGATCGGGACATTGTTAGGTGACTTGGGCGTCGACCTATTCACGAAATTATTTACCCTCTGGACCCCCTTGAGACGAAATCATTTGACCAAGGGATGGTACAGTATCCTATAAGAAATGACAGTGTCTATCTCTGAGATTTGTTTGGCAGTCTGGAGCAAATCAAGTAAACTAGTTAGCCGTTTTCTGTACCCTTGAGCTATGAGACTACGAAAATGATGTCAGTTACACATATCAGGCAAGCAGGAGATATCAACACACGAAATACCTGCTTCAGCAATCTCTAGAAAATTGCCGGAATGCTCATCAACATGGCTTCGAACCCCTAAAAACCGGTTGGTACCATGAAAACAATCTTGGCTTTGTATTTGAGGTAAACTTTCATTTGTCAGTAGCCGAAATTCAAATACCAGGAACGCGTAACCGTTTTCAGGGTTGTGACCACGGTAACCAATACTCAGGCTCAGTCGACCTTCGCTTTTTGAAGAACACGACAGAAGACTACCATGAAGAGAATGACCATCGAATAATCTTTTCCGAAATGTTCGACATCAACAAATCCAGCTCAGTCTGCTGATAAAACAGGATTTGGCGAAACGTTTGCCATTGGAGTGATGTCAACCAGTTTTCATCGCGTGCCGAGGAATGTTCGTCCTCAATAGGCCACTACAGGGTACTGTAGCCAAGACAGGCGCTTCGTGACGTGGCACAGCTGCTGGAGGTAACAGACAGTTTATCTCTGGTTCGTCCGTCTTTACTGCGGCACACAAACACAGCTCGAATTAATTTGATGAGATGCCAAATGAAGTATTTCTGCTGCACATGTTCGTAATGGAATCGTAAATTCTGAGGTAATTCATTCAGCAATCACGTCTCTAGTCACCTCAAAAATCCGGAAGTCATGCATGAATGCACGGCTCGATAGGCTCAAGTTACAAAGATTCTTTCTTTTATCGCTACCCGGATTCCATCAGGACTATTTGTCTTAAACTTCAGTATAGGTGCCTGTGATGCATGCTGTACTGTATTATGGGTAACGATGGAACAGGTGACAAGCTGGTTGACCAGAACTGTTAATTTCTTTCCCACACCTCTAATCGGCCAGTGTGAATGGCGAGGCACCAACACGAGACGTCAATAGAAAAAAAGAGCAAAGCCAGAAGATACTAACTTATTTGGATCATTAACCAGTCTGATTGGAGAGTTATGCCCGAAACGTTGGGCATTTCGTCAGAATCAGACAAAGCAATAACAGTCAGAGAGCGTAAGACGGCGGCTGCAGTGGGGAATATGGTTGTTGAACTTGGTGTGTTCCGACTCAAAGAACCTTTAACCAGGACAACTGCTTTATACTCCTTTGCGGTCTGGACCGCGTTGTCCGGGGACGAGTATAGGTAAAGAATAAAATTAGACCGCATCACAGGAATGCATACGCTTATTTGGCTGTCGACTTTGGCCGACAATTCCTGAAGATGAGATGCATAGGTTCGGACAGGTTCTATGGGCTCCTGAACATTTAGAGTTCATTGATAACTGCAGAATTCGGGTGCTATCCCCAAAAGGTTTCGTGAGGTAATCCAAAATGTTCTCCAAGTTTGATGAGGCAGGTGGATTATGACTAAGAAAAGATCGTGCCGTTGTGTAGGATGAACAACTGATTCCAAAGCAGTTTACTTAATCCGGGGAGGCATTTCCAAGATATAAGCACATCTACGCCCACCATAGTTCGTAGTCGTCTGCAGCAGGAAGGACTTTTGGCAGTCTCACATGGGGAAGTTTTACTTTCACCACATGAAGTAACATTTCAAAAAGAAACTGTTGTACGGTCTGCCCGTTTATTTTAGTTTCTGAGATCCCACTCCTGACACCAAGCGTAGTGTGGGATCTACCATCTGAATTGGAACCTTGGACTACGTGTGGAATTGCAATGCAAGAACAGTTCGAATACAGCAACCAACCCCGCGCTAATTACCCATGGAATGAAAAACCAAAATTTACTGAAGACGGTAAGGTTTCAAGCCAGAAATCAACAACATCGACTCCATCATGAAATGCTTCATCCATTTGAGTGACTCTCATTAGTCACACTATAACACAATTTGCTGATCACGTAGATCAACGGTAGTCGTAAGAGCTTAGAATTATCAGTCAGTGCTCAGGTCGCAACGAATGGGTGATCACTTGAAACATACTACTTCTAGCGAACTGGCTATTATGGAGTTTTGACTCACCGCCATATGTTTCGAGTTCTAGCAAAACATGGCGCCCGACTAGTTACTTGAATTTAACATCTAATTAAGCCCCTTCTCATTGCAGACATGTTTGGTTGGACATTGATTGTACAAACAATCACATTACAGTTCGAATGTTGGCCACCGCCTGCCAGCTTTTTCACCGCCAATTTTAGTCAATACTACTGTTCATGCCGAACCAAAATCTGTTGTTTAACGCCTCTGAACTGGCCTTGATGCCGCCGGTACGTTGAAATTTTGAGCATTCTAGTTAAAGTTGTTCAACATCCTTATTGGTTCGCATTTTCCAGTAGTATTTAATTTTCCACGTCAGCTTGGACTTTAATAAACGACTCTATACTTCACGTGCGTCAAGCGACACACTAGATATCTTATTGAGTACGAAGTCCAAAGCCTTCGCCGTCAGCTTAAAACCTTAGAAAATAAGTTATTTGAAATGAAAATTCTAATTCAGGACCATCCAGCTATTTTAGCGGCATATCAGGCAGTATCTATCTCTGACCAATTTATTTTTGATACTATTCTCAAACTGAAGGCAGCAGAAGAAAGCCACACTCAAGTGACTTTCTGGAGCCGCTTCTCGACAAAAGGGAACCAAACTCAGTTGGTTCGATATATTATAACTAAGCCATTTATTCCGAATGTTCACAAACGCACTAAATGTTCCACGCTGGTCTCGAAGCGGAACAAGCGTACGGTAGGGACGATCCTGGCGCTCTGCGCAAATGAGGCCGTGGCACATCCAGTTTCGCTTTCCGCTGCTATAAAACTTTAAAGCTCGGTAGTGATGGGAGACTCCGCAGAGCGTCCATTCCATCTCCGCATGGCGGACGAGCCCAAAAGTTTGACCCGGTCGTTGTTGAACCCAAGCTGACGCTGACCCTTGCAGGACCAGCGTCAGACTTCATTCTTCAGTCAAAGGCCTCCGTCGCAGTGTCGTTTTGTGACTCTACTCTACGAAATCGCTCATTTGTATCCATCAGCGCAACAAACGTCAGCTTTTACAGTGCTAAGTGGTACAAGTCGGTCTCTGCTACCTATTTCAGTCCCAAATGCATAAGGAAATCAAAGAAAAACTCCAAGATGTCAGTTAACAGTCAAGAAAAAATCATTGCAGCAACCCTGCTATCTTAGATAACTCTTCTAAAGCGGTGATTAGGCTGTGCAAAAAAAACTCGAACAAAGGGTGGATCAGTTTCTTCTAGTAACCGTTCGAAAGGCGAAAACTTCCGGAAGAACAACTCACGTAGAGCGATCTTTTCAGCCTTTCCACCATCAGAGCTGTTCAGTCTAAGGGCGCAACCTCTACCTTAGCACCTTCCTTTATTCACCTTCACGAACCTATTTCAGGTCCTTCTACCCCAATCCTATCCCATTCCAGTAATGATTCCGCAACTATATTTGGAGAGTGCTTTCTAAAGTACCTAAATGTCAGCTGCCTTAGTCTCCATAACAAGATGCCGGGACTTAAGGAACTGGTAGCAGACACAAATCCCTACCTAGTAGCTGTTATAGAGACCTGTCGAACTCAGAACCTCTTGAGGGCGAGGGGGAAATACGAGCTTCATGGAGTGTGAATCAGAATGAAGACGTACTTGTGGAATCGCATTGCATGCTATTACCGTCCTTCCTGCGGCCATTGTGCTCCCAGTCATCCTAATTCCAATAAGAGACTGCGTGCGATTCAAATTACACCTGTTTAACAGACGCCCATTTTCATGGGCCTTGTATGCCGCTCCCCAAGGTGTTCTGGGAAAAGACGCAGAAACCCCGCTGAGCTCGATTAGCTCCCTGACTAACACACATCGCTTTTCCCACCTGCTTCCTCTGGGTGAATTTAATTCCCTCGGAGTGGATAGTAGTCCGCGAGGAGCCCTTTCGACAGATCCCTCATAACAAGAGTTTGGGACACAGTATGTGTCCTGCTCAGCCCGTTTCCACGAAAGTCGACTGTCTTCGTTTTATGACGCATCAATTACTACTGACGAACACTCCATAGATGCGTTCACATCTCTTGCATCAGTAACCAGGAGTGACCAGATCGTGACCTCTTTTGCTTTTGTAACTTAGTAGACATCAATCAATACAGATAGCAGGTTGGTACGCTCCTTTAGGAGCACCAACTTTTAAAGAATGGGTTTATGGGTCTCAGACTTCGATCCACATACAAGCATAGAATAAGTGAATAAGGGACTCGAAGAGGTAATCTTAAAGGTTGATTCGTTCTTTGTACCTAATTGCCACTAGAGGACAAGACGTCAAACATCTCCTGCGTCCCAGCAGACGCCTGTTGAAGGGACGTTCATATTGAAATCGTCGAACAGTCATGCTGGCGTGAAAATTCTTTTGAATAGAAGTGATTAATTCCGACCAGTTCACCAAGTCATTCCTGATTCGCACGGTTTGGCTTCAAAAAATACAAAATACTCATTCAGAGAAGCATTTCGATGTTTCCAATAACGAATGGTGCCTTGTGTGTATGGATAACTTTACTGATAGCAATCATAGTGCAACAAAACTACCAAACGAAATCTGAGTAGATAACAAGCAGCAATCAACTCGAACAGCCGTTTGCATTTCCCGGACGGCGTACAGCATGTCACCTAACTAGATGATATTCAGAATTAGACCTCATTAAAACCTTCAAAGATGTCCGCTCGTGTCACTTTTTAAACATACAGGTTATTATGCTTATCGTACTAATTCAAGCAAGCAACAAATAAATGTCCAGCTTGCAGAAAGTTAATGGACCAAAGTCAGGTCAAATAAAGTACGATTTGCCTCTCATGTTTTTTTCTTTTTCGAATAAGGAAAAAGTAAGATTTTAAAGTTTTTGTGATACTTTCATCAGAAACTTTGATAGGAGTGGACAACCTTTAGTAAGCACGAGGGCTGTATTGGGCTGCTTCAACGAAACATGTACTGCTTTGGATCGAATTTTTCGATAAAAAAGACTCATGCCGGACGATTTTACAGCACAAATAATCAGTGAGATTTGAAGTGTCCGGCCTATTCTTTAGGGATCCAATTGGTGAAACAAAGGTTAATGTCATGAACATACGAACAGATCGCGTAGTACAAATTTGCACGACTTCGTTGTAGCTTTCGTACGCAGCTAGCCAATTAGAACAGTGATTCCAAGCTAAACGAAGAGTAGAAACATGCCTTTAGTGTCACCGACCCGAAGGTATTCCACCAATGACGATTCTGCTTGATTTTTATTAAAAACACGTGGTTTGTAAGTAAACTCGAATGCATCTTTGGTCAGAATCATCTCAGTGCACGCTGGCAGTCCGCATCCTTATTTTAATGACCACGGTCGAATCCCGCATTGTTTCAAGTAACAATATTACAGTTACATTCTCATAAATGTAATCGAGGCGCGTGAATTGCCACTGTCTCACCCAGCACCTCTTGGCTGATTCGAATTCTCGCGTCAAGCTTAAGTGTTCTTAAGGGCAGTCAACAGGGTCCGACAACTTCGAAGTGAGACACGGTGACATCCTGTTAACTCCAGTCAAATGCAAATAACAGATTCAAATCTCAGTGGGATTGGGTTACTGCCGCACTAACCCTGCTAAGTGTTGCGTGTGAAGTCTGAAGGGTAGTCAATCAAACAGAAAATATGGCTAACCACACACTAGCCGCAAGTAATTGCGAGATGCAAACACGGGAAATTGGATTCTTTTTGTGTGGTATTCACTTGTGTTAATCTAAGTCGAAGTGATTCGAAGTTATCACTTGATTTTCAGAGAAACGATCGGTTGTATTACAAACAGCTATTCTTTTTTTTACTCATATCGTATTTGGACCTGGGCACAGTGGGTAGCAAAGAAAAGGGAACACCAACAGACTAACTTAACTAATCTATTGCTCTTCAGCATGCATTTTATTATGGGTACTTGATATATTCTTTGATAAAAGTAACATTCCGGAATTCCTTTCGGTATCAATTCGGCAATCCTTAATTATACCGCCAAAGTACATTTGTACTACTTTGGCTGTGTATGCTACAGAACGAGTTACGCCTTGTGATCGTAATCAGTAACGTAGGAGAACAACTGAGACGTGATTGTATGTTAGATATGCACAGCCAAAAATCCGACAGATTGGATGGGAAATTGGAAAATGAGAAAATTTACAACTGAAAGTGGAAAGCTAATTAGTCAGCGCTGGATTGGATTCATTTTGGCTACTGGTTCTCAGATGCAGAATCCATGTGTTCATCGAATTTCCCAGGCATCTTGCAAATAACTTCAACAGGAATACTCGGATTTTATTGGCTACAGGAAATAGAAGTTTTACTATGATGGGCGTGTACAGTGGTAAATAATAACCAAACTTTGCGTTGGATGTACCAGAGTAAACCCTAACAACGTGAGGATAACACTTCAGGATGCTGATATATATGGTATGGATAGATACATGAATATTAACTTGGACATGTTTCTGTGGACATAAATAAACTATGCAATGACAATAATGATTCATATGCATGAATATATATATATATATATATATATATATATATATGATTAGGTAGAAAGATAGACAGGCAGGTAGGTAAAACATTGCTAACAGTGATAAACTGAAAAAAATTCGTTATTATTCCTAAGGTTAATGCACTAACGGGGCATAAAGAAGCATCAGCAAACACTATGGATTTGTGTACAGATCTCTCTTATTATATCTGGTTAGAAAATTACAATAAGGTCATTTAGACAGGGGTGACCTTGGTTGCGAGTAAAATCATCTGAACGTGAAAAATGAAATTTTACCGTAGCACGAAAATTTCATAAACTTTTTTTGAAGGGTCTTAGAGCTTATCCGAATTGCTTATCATTGATGACAATAACCTCGCCTATCCTACAGAAGGACTCGCTATGTCGAACGTTCTACTAACGATTACGCGATACTTGGGGTTAAATAATGATTGTCGGTTTCGAACAGGAAAACGTTCGTTTGGGAAGGACTTTGATTTAGATCGAAGTTGACCTTGCGCCAAGGTCA